>CM029019.1:151546766-151706839 GCA_016801055.1 Panax notoginseng | reverse complement strand
AATTTTCTTTCTCTCTATATTGTCGAGCATATTTTATGAGTATTTCGAACGTTGAAGTTGCTATTTAGTGCAAGTTTCCTTCGCTTTATACCCATATTCCGAAACATGAATACTTTATTTTGAGGTAAAGACATGTGATAAAATATCTTCGTCTTGGGTGCGAAGAGGAATTTAAAATCACAATTATGATTATGAGTTATTCATATATTTGTGAAAAGAAATTGTTGATTGATGTTATAGGGATACAAACATTATTGGTGGACTTTTAACATGGAGAAGATAATAGACTTTATAGTCTATTTGACTCTTCTAATGGATTGCTCGTTCCGCTGCAACTATTGTAATAAGAGTGTAGCTAGGTCGAGCGAGGGTAATAGGAAAATAGAACGTGGTCTCTAGCTGTGGAGGTTCTCCCTAAGCAGTATAAAAAAGTGTGTTGTATTTTATACATCATTTACTAGTTATATTTGGTGAATCCAATGGGGTGAGGCGAACCCAACGTTGAAAGGGTGTTTTGTCACTATCGTACAAGATGTCCTAATGACATACAACCTCGTGTTAGCATAAGACATGGTTGTGTATATCCACTTGCTGAGTATATCTATGAGCACTACCTATAAGTATAACTCTCAATTAGAGACAGTGGAGATAATGATATGTTAAGAGAAGACTCACCATTGGAAAGAATATGATTGTAATCTTTTCGTTTTTCTTTGGGGTCTATTGGGACAACCAAGAATAATTCTGTGGACATATGATATCTATCATAACCTAGACGCATAGGCTCCCATGTACGAGGGTTTCTTGAGTACTTCCCAAAGATTCTAATTTCTAAAACAGTTTTTGACTATACCTTTATGTAAAGTGCCATTGTGACGTGCTATCCAAGGTTGGGATGAGAGTCACAGTTGGTATATATTTGTATCAAAACTCATAGCATATGTGTTGTTGTATTTTGCACGACAATTGTTGTAATAAAGTTATAATTATTTTCTGTACCATGTATTTGGTGACTCAGAATAGGTTGAGTGGAATTGACCTATTTTGGGGTCGTCACAGTTGGTATCAGAGCTTAGGGATATGGTCTTTGACGGAGATCGGGGAATAGAACTAGGAGGGAGAGATGAGTAAATCCTTCGCTAGTGTGTCCTACCTAAGCTTATTTGTTGGTCGGTCATAATATACGGAAATTATGTGATACGTTAATTTGTTTAATTAACCCTTGTTTTATGGCAGTATTTGAGAATGGCAGCTGAGAATGTTAACAATGGAGTGAATGAGATTGTGGGGATACCTATAATCACCAACCATGATAATGTGATGTCAGGCGAAGAAGGAATTAGAGATATTTTTGTGGTGAGGGAAGAATTAATAGTTGCACCCGAGCTAGTCGTAGAGGTAGCAGCTGAGAGTGAGAAGAAGAAGAACCTGAGGAGAATTTATTAGAAGAATTTTATGATCGAAATGTGGAATTGTAAAATTGTATTCATGAGTTAGAAGAGCAGGCTGTAGAGCGGCAGACGATCGTGGAGCAAAGGGATGCAATGATTCAAGCTTGTGTTTCCCGATATGTGATGCTTGAACATAAGCATTTTTTTGCAGAGTATAAGATGATAAAGCTGGAATCTGAGCTGAAAGAAGAAACAATTGAACGAGTGAGAATGAGTGATGCATGGGTAAAAGCCGCACGACACATTAATATTGTAGAAAGAGATGTCCGATCTAAGAAGGCTAAAATAGATGATATGTATTTATCTTTTTGGACAGCAATTGGGAGAACCCAACATCGAGTTTTGAATTACCCTGTACAGAGCGGTCAAACTTAATTCGATATGGATCGAAGATTGATGATTCAGATCATGAATTAGGAGTACGAAGAAGCAGTTGAGGGTGGAATATGCCCTATAGAAAAGTATATTCCAACGGTAGTGATGACACCAAATGCTGCCTCAGACAAGTCAAAGCCGGGTAGTTCAAGGGAGAGCGGTTGTCATGACTTCCCAACAAGTAAGGAACCCAAATGAAGTTATCACGGGAGATGAGCAATGGAGAAATCATGATGACCGGGGAGATAGAATCTGAAATAAAAGTAAGGTATCTCAACTCTTCGAAATACCAGGTACGTAAATTTCGGGGACGAAATTTTATAAGGAGGGAGGTTGTAAGATCCCAACTTTTTAATGAATAAAATCGAATTTTCTCTTTTTATTATTGTGAATAATAAGGTGTTAATTTGATATAATGCTTTGGTTATAAGTAAAATATGTAAATTTTTTAAAATAAACAAGTGGTTATAAAATATTCATTGTTGTCGGGGAATATTCGTTTGGTCGTGGAATATTCTTTCTATCGGGGAATATTCGTACGACGACGCAGCCATTTGTGGGCCCCATAATAGAAAAACTGTCGAATGAAGAAAATGACAAATTTAAATTTTTATAAATAACGGCGTAATTGTTACCGTTAACACTGTTGGAATACCTGGTGGGTAAAGTAAAGTAATTCGCGTTGTTGCACAATAGTACATGGTATTGCACAGTATTTTTGAATTATTGATTTTTTATGTAAGAAGACACTACTCAATAATTATTATAGTAATTACTGTTTCAATATTTTATTTTATTGATTCAATAATTGTTACGTTGATATTTTATATTATTGATGTTCAATAATTGCCACTGCACAGTATTTTTTATTATTAGATCAGTAATTTATATTATTTGAATAATATTATTAGATAGCATTATTCGTAATGTCTAGAAAGTTCTGTCTAAGGAGAGGTTTGGTCATCTAATTGCTCGCCAGTAAGGAGAAATCCTTATTGGAAAGCCCCCTCTTTCCTAGGAACTGCCTGATTGTCATTATTGTGATTCTGTAATATTATTTAATAATTAATTATTGATTTATATGATAAGAAAATATTTATTTGATGTGGATATAAATGATGAATTTATTTATGTGGTTATAAATGAAGGAGTTAATGTTGAGGTGTTTTATCAGTATTTTATCGGATTGGAGGTTTTAAAATATCAAATCGGTATTCTTAAAGCTCTATTGCGTGAGTTATAATTTTAATCCGACCGTTGGATCGTTGTGATTTTTGGATATGTTATACATATATAAGTTGAGGATATGTTCACAAATTTGAACCGTTAAAAATTAATGTATGATTTGTTATGATTTTAAGAGGTGTTAAAAATTGTCCGTTTGTGGATTTTGGATATTTTTTTATCTGGAATTTGGAAAAACTTAAAGCTACAAAGTTGTAGAGAATTCGATTTCGTGTGGAATGGACAAAAAATTCGTATTTTTCTGATAAACGGGTTATTTTCTATGAATTATTGAAGTTTCAGAAAATAAAATAATTTTTATTAAATTATGGGTGGGACCCACGTATGTTATAAATATGTGGGTTGCTGATTTCTCTTCCAAGATGGCTGCTGGTGGATTTTTCAAATGGTGGGTGGTGTAGAAAATTAAAGGAAATAATATTATTTTAATATTTTAGTCTCCTTTGGCGTTCTAGCATTTTCTTATAAATAGGCGCTTAAGTTAGAATTGAAAATCACACCAGAAACAAATTTCTTTCCCTCTATATTGTCGAGCGTATTTTAGTGAGTATTTTGATACTTTGAGAGTTGCTATTCAGTACAAGTTTCCTTCGACTTTATACCCGATATTCCTAATAGAAGTACTGTTATTTTGAGGTAAAGACATGTGATGAAATTATCTTCGTCTTGGGTGCGAAGAGGAATTTAGAATCACAATTATGATTATGAGTTATTCATATGATTGTGAAAATGAACTGTTAATTGATGTTACAGGGATAAAATATTATTGGTGGACTTTTAACATGGAGAAGATAATAGACTTTATAGTCTATTTGACTCTTCTAATGGATTGCTCGTTCCGCTGCAACTATGGTAATAAGAGTGTAGCTGGGTCGAGCGAGGGAAACAGAGAAATAGAACGATGGTCTCTAGCTGTGGAGGTTCTCCCTAAGCAGTATAAAAACGTGTGTTGTATTTTATACATCATTTAGTAGTTATGTTTGGTGAATCCAATAGGGTGAGGCGAACCCAACGTTGGAAGGGTGTTTTGCCACTATCACATAAGATGTCTAATGACATACAACCTCGTGTTATCATAAGACAGGGTTCTGTACATCCACTTGCTGAGTATATCTACGAGCACTACCTATATAATCTTGGTGTTTAGTTGAAGTATAACTCTCAATTAGAGACAGTGGAGATAATAATATGTCAAGAGAAGACTCACCATTGGAAAATATGATAGTAATCTTCTTATTTTTCTTTGGGGTCTATTGGGACAACCAAGAATAATTCTGTGGACATATGATATCTATCATAACCTAGACGCATGAGCTCCCATGTACGAGGGTTTCCTTGAGCACTTCTCAAAGATTCTAATTTCTAAAATAATTTTTGACTATACCTTTATGTAAAGTGACATTGTGACGTGCTATCCAAGGTTGGGATGAGAGTCACAGTTGGTATATATTTGTATCAAAACTCACAGCATATGTGTTGTTGTATTTTGCACGACAATTATTGTAATAAAGTTATAGTTATTTTCTGTACCATGTATTTGGCGACTCAGAATAGGTTTGGGTGGAATAGACCTATTTTGGGGTCGTCACATACACAACCCATTCTGAGTCGCCAAATACATGATACATAATTTAAATACAAACTTTATTTATACAATTATTGAACTGTCGTTCAAAATAGGACAAAATATAAACTGTGAGTTTTTACAAATATTGTCTCGTAAATAATATTCAAACTCAAAATAAGTCCTCATTACAATTACTATTTTATAGAATAGTGAGGACTACAATAGCCACCATCTTGGACCATCACTCCATTCCCCGACTAGTCTTAACTATATTCTCATTTCCTGAAGAAAACAATGAAAGAAAAGGGTGATCTCAACTAGCCCAGTAAAGAATATTATGACTAATATAATGTAGAATAAGTTATCCTTAGTCTTCAACAGTGTAAAAACTGATAGAAAATATATTAGACAACAAGTTTAACTGCAGCGGAACAAGCAATCCATTAGAAGAGTCAAGTAGAGCATGATGTCTACTATCTTCTATGATTTAAAAAGTTCATCATCAATATTTTATCTCTGTAACACAACTCAGTAAATATTTCACATCAACGAATTATCCATGCACTACGGGCCAACGATATTCGTTAGTATCACTAGTGGTCATGATCATGCCAAACAACTGTCCATCTATGCACTACAGGCCAAAGGGGACTTTTTTGTTTGTAACAACAGGTCATGATTATACCAATACACAATTTCTGATCATAATCATACCAATCAACAGTCCATCTATGCACTACGGGCCAAAGATGACTTTCACCACAATATAAGCATGAGTATGATGACAATGATATAAAGAATCAATCAAGTGAGATTAAGGATAAATATTAGATATTTATAATTTAATTTATCCAGAGTTCAAGAATGTCCAAATGGTTAACACAAAATTCAAGGATATTCGACTAATTTCAGGAGTATAGAAGCAATACTTCACTACAACAAAAATGCTTATCAGCGACTGCCTATTTGCGACCACCTATGGTCGCAGATGAGTATTAGCGACCGCATGCGATCGCTGATATTAGTCGCAGGTAATATGGTCGCTGGATGGACATCAGCTATCAATAATAACGACCGACTTATTAGCGACCGCAAGTAGCGACTGAATCTGTCGCTAATCTGACTCATACTGAGTCATTTGTCAGGTGTGACGTGGCACACGTGTCAGCGACCGGTAATAGCAACCTCATTGGTCGCTAGTTTCCAAGTAGTTATCAGTGACCGCATTACAGTATTAGCGACCGCATGCGGTCGCTGATGTTGTTTTTTTTAAACATCTTTCCTGTTTTATTGATTTTCCAAAAATAACCTGTTTGTTCCTACTTTCTATCCCAACACACAGCAGTATATATAAGCATCCATATAAACATCCATCCATGATAACTACTATATGATAAACATTCATCCATGATAACTACTATATGATAAACATCCATCCATATAATAGAATCGTAAACCAACACAACACAATACAATCGTAAACATCCATATAATAGAATTGTAAAACAATACAATTGTCCAAAGAATGAAAATAAAACAGTACAAGGCTTTAAAAATCTAAAAAACAAGTCTAGCTCTTCATGGATCATCCAAATTAGGACCCTGTAATTAACAAAAGAATAAAACATGTTACATGTGTTGATACTGTTATGACTTAGGGAAAGCTAAACAATAGATAATGTAGTGAAACATATAAGTAAGACAGTGACAGTAACAATATCGATATATACCTGGTCGCCATCCTGATGTTGTGCTGCTGCTGCTGTCGCCACTGCATCTGCCAACTCATCAGGACTCAGAGGCTGCAGATGCCCACCCAATATATGAAGAAGATCACGATCCCGACAGATCGCTCTCACACAGTCAGCAGGAGCGTGATAGGATGGGTGACCTGATGACTATGTAGACTGGTAGCAGAGCTGCCTGTGCCACTGATGGTCGGGTGTCGTTTTTGTCCTTGACCTTTAACATAGTTTTTCTTCACGACAGATGCCCTCTCCCACAATTCTTAATCAATCGACGGACGCGGGATGCCTTCAGGATAGCGCTCGTTCATTAAGCCCTTATAAGTGTCCTGTCAGAAGGTCAACAATTAAACAGTTAAAAATAAATAAACAAATACTAAAAAAGGTCGTCACAATTTATAGACAACATATTAATATAAAGTTAACTTATTACCGCTATCTGAACAGCCTTAGGCAGACCATCGCGGGTGGCCACAGACACATCCAACCAATTGATAGGTTGACCTTGAGACTGAGACTTCTACAATTCATTTTCTCGTATTAATATGTAAACATACGATATTTTAGCAACAAAAGATGACTGTAAACATAACATACATACCCTAGCAGCAATATGCTGTAGCTGTGATATACTGTCGCCCCGATACGTGCCTTTTGCTTTTTTGCCTTCAGATACACCTGATGATCTGTTCAAGGCGGCAGTCTTGCGCCTCTTGACCCAGCTCTCAGCTCTCCACTGGTCACACATCTGCACCCATATGGGTTGTACGCACCACCAGGGGCTATGCTCATGCATATACTGCTTACCTTGTCTTGGATGGTCAATCTCAGCATTATGCAGGGCTTTCTGTCGTTCCTTGTTCAGATTATCTTTAGTTTGGACGGCGCACTTCTGCCAAAACAGTGTCTGAATAACTGATGCCTGCTCGTTGTCCCATTTATACCGCTTCTACAAATAAATAATAATAATAATATTAAAACTGTTATATTACCATAATCCAACATTACTAAACAATATTATTTGATTAACTATGTATTATCTATCAGAGTGATAAAAAATATACTTGAAAATCCGCCCAAACTGCATCCTTATGGCTGAGAGGTGTGCTCGACCATGTAATCACTGGCGTAGGCCAGTTCTATAAGCATAATTGTGAAATGCACTTCACAATTTTATTATCTTGAAAATCACTACAATATACAACAATTTATATTAAAATATATTTATAACAATAGAAATATTAAATTGTTATATATACACGATGTTTAACTTACGTGCTTTTTGGAGGAGGACTGATCTGTACGAGAATGTGATCATTCGGATTAGCCGGGGCCTTCGGCACATGATTAGGGCCCCGACCCAACCCGCGCTTTCGTGCTGCTGGTTCAGAAGACATCTATAAATAAAAAATTTAGGATGTTAGTATGAGTTATAAATGAAAGGTATATTAACATGTCAAGGATATAGAGAACATGTATATATGTAATTGTATGTAATACAATTAAAACTAAACATACATTTTATAGAAAAGGACAATAATGACAATTAATTGTATGAAATAGTTAACTACGATTACTATAAATGAAAGGTACATAAACATGACTGCAAAATAGTTAACTACGACAACTATAAATGATAGGTACATCAACATGTTAAGGATATAGAGAACATTCCTATATGTAATTCATTGTAATACAATTAAAACTAAACATACATTTTAATGAAAATAGTTGTCTGAGTCAGAATCATTTTATACAAGTATCAGAGATTCATAACCATCTTCTTCTTCATATTATGTGTCAGTGTCAGTCAATAACTATTCCTTAGTATCACTATCATCTGGCACAATAACTGTCTCGGGATCCAATTCATCAGGTTCATCTCCACCCTCTAACTGGGTTAATTCATTGTTGTCCTCTATATTTATTATAGGAGGTCTATGAAGCATCTCCTCTTGGTAGAAATCCCCGTCTATTACTTGGACACGACTGCACGCGAGAGTATGAATTACAACTTGCCAATCTGTAGGCGGTCTATCCCTTTTCCTAACAGGACTAGGAGTGTAGTATACGTATACTGTTTGAGTTGGCAAAACAAACGATTCGTTGGAGTATGCAAACCTATGAAGGTCAATATCGACGATTCCATGTCTGTCAACACGTATCCCTTTTTTTGAATCAAACCAATGACACTTGAACAAGTTAATATGACCCCCGTACATGCCTTTATACGACAACTCTATGATTTCCTCCAACTCCCCATAAAAGGCACGACCAAGCTCATTGTAACAATCTCCTTGAACACACACTCCAGTATTAGTTGTTCTTTTACTGCGAGCATATGTCTTTGTATGAAATTCACATCCATTTATTTTGTAAACATTGCAAATGACTTGGTCCCTGTCTGGACCCATAGCTAGGACTTGTATATTTAGAGGAATCGTTCCCTCATTAAGAGCCTATAAAAATTCTATTAAATTAAATACATTCATAAATTAATATGATATATGCCATTCTTAATTAACTTAACTTACTTTGTCCTATAGCTAAAGAGCAAATTTTTGATCACGACTAACTTGAATATCTTTATCAGCGATGCTGGGCTGATTTGCTTTTAATTCGTCATCGTATGTTCTATACAATTTTATATATATTAACATATATTAATATGAGATTGTAGGTTAAGATATAGGTCTAATACATATGAATTTTACATGTATACCTCACAAATTCATCAATCTCCTTGCAATTGAGAAGAATGTAAGTATGCGCAACATGTAATTCTTGCTCAAAAAGGAATATGCGCTTTCCATTTCCATAAGCGCGACCTGCTAAACCAAATACAGAAAGTTGACCATTTAGTTCAACATTGCCCCCATCATCATGTCTCGGGACTCGATTGACCTTTGTCAAGACTTCGTCGGGAAAATAGTCTGAGACAAACGTAGATATCTCATTGAAACTGTATGCCTCACATATCGATCCCTCGACATAAGCTCTATTCTTCACCTTCCTCTTAAGGTTTCCCATGACCCTCTCAAAAGGGTACATCCATCTATATTGAACTGGGCCACCAACATGAGCTTCATAGGGTAGATGGATTTGTAAATGCTCCATAGAGTCGAAAAAACCAAGAGGAATATTTTTTCAAGCTTACACGTGATCTCAATGATGTTCTTCTCAAGTATAGACATGTCCTTTTCATTTAACGTTTTTGAACATAAGTCTCTAAAGAAATGACTAAGATCAGTCAAAGCATCCCATATTGGTTTATCAAGTAAGTCCCAAAATGCTATAGGCATGAGTCTCTCCATGAACACATGACAGTCATAACTCTTCATCCCTTGCAATTTCCCACCTGTAACACACCTTGCAATGTTTGACGCATATCCATCTGGTAGTTTCAGAGACTTTATCCACGTTCACACATCATCAACCTGCTTTTTGGATGATGTGTACCTTGTATGCGATTTGACCATCTTACCATTAGTAGATTCATAAAGTTCTAATCCAGGACGCTTAAAATATCTTTCATGTCCAACCGTGCCTTATCATTATCTTTCGTCTTTCCCGCAACACCCATCACGGTGTTAAACACATTGTCGAACACATTCTTCTCAATATACATCACGTCTAGATTATGACGAATCAAATTTGTAGACCAATATGGCAGTTCCCAGAAGATGCTTTTCCGAACCCAATTATGAGACACGCCAAACCCATCGATGATGTCAGAGGCAACAATCTTATTGAATGGAATTATCGACAATCTCATCACACGGTTACCCATCTCCATCCCCGACAGTCGCGGTGCTGGCATATCATGATCTACTTTCCCTTTCCTGAAGTTTTCTCTATTTCTTCGAAACGGGTGATCTACAGGCAAGAAACGATGATGACAATCAAACCAGAATGGCTTTCGACCATTTGATAGATTGAAAGACTTTGTATGATCCATACAATATAGACAAGCCAACTTCCCATGTGTACTCCATCCAGATAACATACCATAAGCAAGAAAGTCACTTATAGTCCATATAACCGTTGCCCTAAGGTTGAAATTTATTTTCGTAGAAACATCCCAAGTCTGTACTCCATCCTCCCACAATACCTTCAACTCGTCTATAAGAGGTCTGAAGTAAACATCTAGGTTCTTTCCAGGACTCTTGGGACCAGGAATCACGAGTGAAAGAAATAAGTATAGCTGTTTTATACACATCCAAGGAGGCAAGTTATACGGAGTAACAATCACAGGCCAGTAGGAGTACGGAACATCTGAGTGGCCGAACATGTTGAAACCATCAGTGGACAATCCAAACCTCACATTTCTAGGTTCCAATGCAAACCCGGGATGTGCTAAGTTGAAATCTTTCCAAGCCTGATCATTTGCGGGATGGTTCAGTTCTCCATCTTTGGTTGGAGATTTCGCATGCCAAGTCATATGTTCAGCTGTTCTTAAAGACATGTACAATCTTTTGAGCCGAGGTGTAATTGGAAAATACCTTAAAATCTTAAAAGGTATATTCGTCTTTTTTGTAGTCACACTCTCTTTATTAGGCCTAAATCGATCATGACTGCAAAACGTGCACTTTGTCTTCTGTTCATTTTCCTTATAAAACAACATGCAATCATTCGGACAGGCATCGATCTTTTGATATCCAAGACCCAACTTCTTCACCATTTTTTTACAATAGTAGTAGTTATCGGGCAATTTTTCACCAACAGGCAACATACTCTTAATGGCCCTCAAGAGTGACTCAAAACACTCATGGCTCATGTTGTTATTAGCCTTGATGTAAAGTAATGTCGCCACTGCAGACAATGTGGTGTGCTTCATGCAACCATGCCACAACGGTTCGCTACCCTCGTCTAACAACTTAAAGAATGCTTTGGCATCAGAATTCATAGGTTGCTCTCTGCCTTGTTCCCAATCAAAATCCGGCCCTGCAATATCATGAACCATGTCATTCATACGATGGGTACTGCTACCTGGATTGTGTACTTTTACGTTGCCACTATCTCTTCTCTGCCCATGTGCCCACCAATATTCTTCGTAATTGTTCATGAACCTAGAAATAAGTAAATGATAGTTACTATGTCTTTGTCCATATAATTTACATTCTTACACTTCAAACAAGGACATCTTATCTTGTTCTGACCATTAACACATTTCGGGTGACTATACGCATATTCTAGAAATACTTGGCAACCAGCTCTAAATTCTGCCGTAGCACCTATCTGGGCACTTGACTTTCGTCGTCTCATCTAACTACGGTCTGAATAGAGGTCCATGATACCACGGTACCTATGTTGACATGAATTATTGTATTCCCTTGTTAGAGATTTATAATTCAGCTCAATGCCATTTATGATGCTTATAAATACATATAGATGTATATTTACATATATAACATGAGTGTGCATCATATATGATTATTCGGGAATTGAACAAGGATACATGCCAAAACAAATTTACACAGCTTGAGATTGACTACCCAAAGGCATGGTATATTTTTATGGATCTTAAATTAGAATGAGGTATGGTCTTATGTCATCCTACATATTTTAACTGACACCAACCTAAAGACAATAGATTCCTAGGGGTATATATATGAATCATTGCATCATGCATGGTTTGCATATGCATTGGGACAAGTCTAAATTACCCGACCAACGAAAAAATTTCGGTAGAGTCTCCCCTATAATATGGACTATCCACATGCACGAGGGCATGCATACTTAACCATTTGTAGGCATATAAGAGCAACAAGAATGTATAAGCAATTAATATAACATCACATATACTCATTGCCTTTATATATTCCAGGGTCCATATCTAAACACAACAAAAACTCTTCTACATAGGATATGATATTAGGTAATGAAAATATCTTGATGGTCAAGTTTGTAGAACAACCAATAGACTTTGTAATGTGTTATAGAAACTTAGGTGATGAAAATATCGTGTGATTGAAGTTATGGTGCTTGTGTTTGTGTTTGTACTTTTCATTTTCTTTCTATTCTAAGCTAAGTCATACTTATAGCATACATATTTTTATTCATGATATCCTTTTATGCCAAGAGATAACAAACAAGAGAAGGACTGAAATTGATTTCTTGTAGAAAGAAGCCGAGTCAAGTTATTTTTAGCTAGGAGGCACTCTAATTATGGATAAACTTCTTTGAACCTTCTTCTTGATTGAATTATGGATAAACTTAATTCCTAGTTATGTTTTATGTCATACTCATGTTCATGTTATTGGATTGGTATAAGTATGATCATATATTGCAACCAAGGTTTTGGGTTAAGCCCTAATATTCAAGATTATGTTTATTGCCATTTAGTCTTGCGAGTCCTTTTATATTTATTTTGTTTATTCTCCTATTTTTCTAGTGAACCAATTGTGAATTAACAGATTCTCTGCAAGTTGAGATTGTTGTTGACCTTTTTCTTAGTACCAAGAATTATTTTTGATCCTTTAAGGCGATGTAGGTGAATTCACATTAATATGGAATTAAATAGAGTAAAACATTAAAATAAATGATTGGTAGTATAATTAGTAGCAAGTTGAACCAATTTATAACGGAGAAATTTATGTAGCTAAGCAGATGCATGATGTAACTGGTTAGTATAATTATTATGTTATCTTGAAAGTGGCAGAGGCACTAAAAAGATGTGTGTCTAAATTTCTTAGTTAAGTTTGGTATAGTTCCACAATTTTCAATTAGGTGTGTAGACACTCAAAATTTTTCTGCATACCTGTTACTAACATTGCAGGAGGGCAGAATCGTCTTTCAGAGATAACCTTGGAAGACAGCTCAGTTCAATCTCAGAGATAACCCTGGAATATTCAGTATTACCATCTCGGAGATAACCCCAAGACATCCATCATAGACCCGGATACCACCGGAAGTGTCAAACTCAACTCCGGAAACAACACCGGGAGTTTTCAGTTTCAACCTTGGAGATAACCCCGAGGAATGTAGCTTAAATGCTGGAAATCACACCGGAGAAGACTATGTTATCTCGGAGATAACCCCGAGAAACTCAGCCTCGGACAACACCAAGAAAGATAGTATCAAGCTCGGAGATTACCCCAAGGCATACAGTTGTTGTTCCAGAGATAATCCCGAAAATGCTTGTTTCAAAGCCATGCAAATAGCTTCAGAACCCTCGGTAAAAGCCCCGAGGCACTCATTCCACAAGCCCGGGAATAACCCTGGGAAGTCAGGCACATCTCAGAAATAACCCTGAGGATGGTTAACACCTGCAGCAGTCCAATCTCAGAGATAACCCTGAGCAACGACCGCTAAAATAGCTCAAACCGGAGATAACCCCGGTGAAGGGCAGGACCGTTATTTTGCCATCCCAAAGCCACATCGTGCCATCTCAACAAATCTTATACAAACATTTCTATACAATAATGTCCCACAAGAACCAAGGAAGTACAATCCCGAGTGACTACTGCACAAGACAACACACCAGATAGAATTTGAAGCTTGAAGAGATAGGGCATGGTCCCATCTTCCTGACTTTTTACAACCTCTAATCCCATGTCATTGTGTAGGTCTCAACAATGGCAGTCCGAGATAGGTCTTTTACACCTCAATCAAATGCCCGGATTGCAGTTCTAAAAGTTTGAGCGGACATCACAGTGCACGCATGCATGTACTTTGAGACGGCTGGACCAGCGAAACCCGGGGCACCCCAGGCTACCGCAGGTACACCTGCGGCTCCCCCTCTATAAATAGAGGGCTTGGGGCAACCATTTTGGAAAGATAAAAGGTGAGAAAACCCTGTCTAATTTGCTCTGTAGACACTCTAAACTGAGTGCTTTCTCATTTTAAACACTTATAAGCTCATATATAAATACATTTTTTTTACCGGCGGGAGCCGAGTGTTCATCCCTTTCAAGTTATTGAAGTCTTCTTTGGCAGCCCATTGTAAGCCTTCTTACACACTTTAAAGCCTTTCTCTTCATCTATGCACACACCGTTCTTCACGTTAAGAGTCGTGTTATGTGTGTTTGCCCGGACTTCGGTCTGTTGCTTTTATTTCTTTTATATATTATATATATATATATATATATATATATATATATATATATATATATATATATATATATATATAGACTAACATTATCGAGTTATGCCTCGATTGAGCCTGGACTCACGTCCGGAGCGTTTATTTGCTTTTATATATATACTTATATATAAACTGTGGTCGAACTTTGTTCGATGAGCCTGGATTTACATCCGGAGCGTTTACTTGCTTTTATATATATATATATATATATATATATATATATATATATTTATATAGAGTTTATATCGTGGCGGTTGACCATTTTTTCTGCTTTCGTTACATTTCATCTCGCCTGGAGTTTACTTCACAGCGGTTGATCGCTTTTACAACTTCATTTACATTTCTGATCCCCCATGGAGGTACTTCGTGGTGGTTGATCATGTCAATATATATATATATATATATATATATATATATATTATATATTTACATTTTCGATCCCCCAAGGAGGTGCTTCGTGGTGGTTGATCAGTTTGTATATATATATATATATATATATATATATATATATATATATATATATATATATATATATTTACAGCTTTTATATATATAACTACTTACAGCTTTTATATAAACTGCGGTATCATGTGAGCCTAGGAATCATGTGTCACATATTCAGTCTACTGAATCTAGATTCGGTTCCCGTGATGGACATTTTCAGCTGTAAGCAGCTTGTAAATTATTTGTGGTGTTTAGATTTTCTCAGATGGTTTTCATGCCCATGAGGATTTAGGCACTGCTTTGTACATTATTTTCTCGAAGATGCTTCGCATCTCGAAAATAAAAGTAATCAAGCCGAACACATAATAAAATGGAGGTATCAAAAGGTCTCAATTACTATTGAGCATAAGGGTTTAAAAAACCTCTTTTGCAAAACTTCACTGCTATATCTTGTTTAAAACTGAATTTTTACATAAATTCAAACCCTGTGTATATAGGTGCGAACGAGGCCTCGCACTACTTCCAAATAACAGCACATTGACCCACACACACACATTCATATAACAGTTTCTTGAAAAGTGGCGGTCACCGTGGTAACACAGATGTCGGGGGGTGCCTAACACCTTTCCTCCGAATAAGCAAGTCCTCGGACCCTAATGAATCTCGGTTTCACAGACCCGTTTAGCAGTGTCACATCACTGGGTCAATGTGTAAACCTTTTCTCGGTTGTGTTGGTACAACTAGTTAAAAAACCAACTGGCGACTCTTACAGTCAAATCGTCGACATATAAATGTCGGACCTTTTCACAACTTATTTTTTCAAACAAAACTCACCTAACATGGGAATACCAAAGAACAAGAAAAAGAAAGGGACATATAAAATCCCGACGTTGACAGGTGGCGACTCTACTGGGGACCCCAGTAAGAGGACTTAAGCCGCTATTACAATATTTTAAAATTTGTTATATGCTTGTGTGTGGTTGTTGCATTTACATTTATGATGAATGTGTACGAATGCATATATTTTGTGACGCCCCCAAAATAGGTATACATCACCTATCTTGAGTCGCAAAATACATGGTACAAAATACAAATTAAACCTAATTATACAACTGTCGTGTAAAATACAACAACATATATGCTATGGGTTTTAATACAAATATTATCATCTAGACAATATCCACACTCAATGGAGTTCTCATTACATTTATTATCACACTATTTTATAGAATAGTGAGGACTACTATGACACCATCTCGGACCATCACTCCATTCCCCGACTAGTCCTGGCTACGTTCTCATTTCCTGAAGAGAACAATGAAAGCAAAATGGTGAGCTCAACTAGCCCAGTAAGAAATATTATGACTAAGATAATGCAGAATAAATTATCATTAGCCCTCAACAATGTTAAACTAATAGAATATAATAGACAACAAATTTAACTGCAGCGGAATAAGTAATCCATTAGAAGAGTCAAGTAGAGCATAAAATCTATTATCTTCTATGATTTAAAAAGTTTTTCATCAACTTTATCGCTGAGACTCAGCTTAATAAATAAAATCAAATTATCCCTGCACCACGGCCAATGATATTCATGTAATCATCAATTGTCATGATTATACCGAATAATCCCTGGTCATAATCATACCAATAACTGTCCATCAATGAACTACAGACTAATGAGGACTTTCACCACATCATTCGTCACATAACGGTCATGATTATACCGAATAATCCTGGTCATAATCATACCAAGTCCATCTATACACGTAAGCCAAAGATGACTTTCATCACAATATAAGTATGAGGATGATGACAATGATATAATAATTCAATAAAACAAGTTCAAGATAAATTTTAAAGATTTTATAATTTAATTTATCCTGAAATCAATGAAGTACAAATTGTCAACATGATATTGCTTTGTGGGGTAAAATTCAAGAATGCTCAGAAGAATATTTCCACAAAAAGATACTGGATAAAGCGCAAATATCAAGGATATTCCATAAATTTCATGGAGTATAAAAGCCAAAACTTTAACCAACTTAGTATAATAGAATATATGAAACTGTAAATGGATTTTTGCCCGTCATGCGGTAATCCACATAGACAGATCATTTCCATAATTTAATAAGGAATGAATACGAAGGATCATTCACCATGCATGCGGTAGTCCACACAGACATGTTATTCCAACAGAATAATAAAGAATGGAATAACAAAAGAATTCACCAGGCATGCGATAGACCGCACAGACAGGTTATTCCAATAGAATAGTAAAGAATGGAACCAGGTCATGCGTAATCCGCACAGACAGGATATTCCAACAGAATAATAAAGAAGGGAACCAGGTCATGCGTAATCCTTACAGACAGGATATTTCAACAGAATAATAAAGAATGGAATAACAACAGAATTCACCAGGCATGTGATAGACCGCACATACAGGTTATTCCAACAGAATAATAAAAATGGAATAACAGAAGAATTTCACCATATATGCGGTACTTCGCATAGACATGTTATTCTAACATAATAATAAAGAATGGAATAACAACCTTTACGAGTATTGAAAGAAAATAACTCTCTTCATAAATATGAAAGAATAATACCCCCTACCTTAGAAAAACTGGATACTGAAATAGTGAGGTAGCAAACTTCTCTTCTTCTTTCTCTCTATAATAATTTCTCTATAGCTTTAGTGAATTGGTGAGAAATGAAGGAAGAATGAGCTTCTATTTATAGGAAAATATAGTTTTGATAATTGCACGTTTTGGAGCTCGAAATATTACAGTATAATACCTTTTTTTTCATTTTTAATTTAGTCCTGTAAGTATTATCAAACTTGCACCACCTCCCCTAATAGTAAATCATGTGAATCAATAGTAAATCATGTGAATCAATAGTTCTAGACATGTGAAAATATGAATTACAGTATAGTACCTCCATCTATACCTCCATTTTTAACTTAGTAATGCAAGTATTATCAATCTTGCACCAACTCCCTTAATAGTACAAGAATGTGAATCAATAGTACACACATGTGAACAAATAGTTATAATCATGTGAATTAATAGCAATTAATTACTCATTTATCCGATTAATTACCCGATTGGTCAATATAACCTCCAGACATTAATTATTATCGAAATAAATGTCGATTTCCACTAACACTAATAATCCAAACACAATGGAACTATCAATTTTATCTTTAATCAACACAAACTTATTCATTATTATTATTATAATTCGTAATATTTAACAACCAGGTCGTTCGCAGGAAAGAGGGGGCTTTCCGATAGGGATTTCTCCTTATTAGAGCGCAATTAGATGACCTAACCTCTCCTTGACAGAACTTCTAGACATTGTCAATATTGCAAATAATAATATGAATAACTTTGTCGTCTCAATTATTGATTTAATAATATAACATATTATGCAGATGATACTGTGACAATAATTGAATCAATAATATGAGAGATATGATGCAGCAATTACTGTAGCAATAATTGAGTATAACTGAGTGACTTCTTTCATAAGTATCAATAATTTATATCGTGTGCTACTATGCAACCACGTGTATTACTGTACTTTTACTACCGGGTAGTTCAATAGTTTTAACGGTAACACTTTCGCCGTTATTTTTATAAAAATATAATTATGTAGTTTTCTAACTACAATAATACTTCTGTTGTGGGGTCCACCAATGATTGTGCCGTCGTACGGATATTTCCGACAAAAAGAATATTCCCCGGTCAAACAAATATTTTATAACAACTAGCTTTCTTTGCAAAAAAAATTTCACATATCACCCTTAACTTTAACTTTTTATCAATTTAACCATTTACGAAATAAAATAATAATTATAAGAAAATTGAATACTTTCATTTCATAAAATTCGGGGTCTTACATATTTACTGCACTTAATGCTTTACACTATATCTGCTTGTGATATGAGTGCTTCGCACATGTCATCATTTTCAAAAATGGTGAGATACATTATATGTGAATGAATGTTGTGTGGTTCCTCCTTCAAGAGGCTATCCTGTCGGTGTTTGATTACTGGACTCGTAGGAAGACTAATTCCAATGAGGTTCAGGAAAGACACCACCCAAATTCGTTCTAGTTGAAAGACCGGATTAACTTTTCGTCGAGTAAATTGCGATGATTTGGGAACCTTCATGCCAAAAAGCCGCGAGAGTAGCCTAAGATAGGTCAGCCTCTAATAAACCAAATGCAGAGGAAAGTCTCTTCATGCTTTCTCATTTTCAAATTACTCGTAAAGTCAATTACTTGTAATTTCATTCCATATTCATCTTCATGTAATGAGAAATATGAAGAAATATGTGCACATGCATATTTACATGATATCCTGTATTACAAACAGCTAACATCTATTTTGCAGGATAATACTTCCAAAACGGACACGTCATATAGCATGTAAACATTTACACAATCCCTAAAAACTAAACTACATCAATTTTTTATAGGGAAACAATCAGACCCATTACCCGTTCAAAATCCAAAAAGGCCACGAGCCTACATCCAATTATGTCTTCATCTGAGCAGACTAATCTCAATCCTGTCACCCATGAAGAATTCAACGGATTAAGTAAACAAATCACAGATTTGGTTGTTCTGCTTAAAGAATTACACCAGTCTACTCAGGGTACAAGGATACCCGTACATGCTGAATCCTCTGCACAAGGAGGAACCCAAGGTTCGGATAAAGCCATTACAGTATCTGAGCTTCAGTTGGATCCAACCAATAAAATGCATGATACCACCCATCTCAAAGAAGATCTAGACGTTGGTGATATCAAAAAAAGGTTCTTCAGATGGAAGAAACTCTTCGTTCTCTCAAAGGAATTGGAGCACACGGGAGTGTCTCATATGCAGACCTTTGTATATTCCTTGGTGTGCATTATCTAGAGAAGTTCAAAACTCCTGACTTTGAAAAGTATGATGGGTTAGGAGATCCTTACACACATTTGAAGGTGTTCATTAGAAAACTTTGATCTTATGCAGAGGATGAAAATCTCATAATGCAGCTGTTCCAAAAGAGTCTGACTGGAGAAGCCCGTTCGTGGTATACCAGACTAGACAACTCAAAGATCCATAGCTGGGAGTAGCTAGCTCATGCCTTCCTCACTCAATACAGCTTCCAGTCTCAAATGGTCCCTTACCGGTACCAAATTACTAAAGTCAGGAAACAAACCAATGAATCTTTCAGAGAGTATGCTCAAAGGTGGAGGCGCCTTACTGCTTAAGTTATTTCCTCTATGAATGAGTCAGAGATGGTGATGACCTTCATAGACATACAAGAAGCTCGTTTCTATGAGAGAGTGTTAGCTGGTATTAGCAAACCATTCTCTGAAATGATTAAACACGGGGAGATGGCTGAGATGAGATTGAAGTCATGAAAGATTCAAGACCTAGTTGCCCTTAAAGCTGTTGCTGAGCACATCCAGTCTGAAAATTATGGAAACAACCCCTGGAGGGTCCATAAAAAGAAAGAGGAGGATGTTTCCTTGATACTATAAGGTCAGATAGGCAGTCAGAAAATGCCTATCCAAAGGAAAAATTACTCTCCCTTTCAAGCACAGTCTTCAAACCTTCCAGTACCTAAGGGCGGAGAAGTCAAACGCCCTCGAGTGTTCACACCCTTGGGGGATTTGCTCGAGAATATTCATACTCTTCTGACGACTCAGAAGAAAATCACACTTCTTCTTCCATCAGCCAACCCGAATGGGAAGGGTTTCAATGCTACTCGGAAATGTGCTTATCATGCCGGGGCACCTGGGCATGATACTCAAGATTATTGGGCCTTGAAACACAAGATCCAAGATTTAATAGAAAACGGTGAGATCGTGGTCACCAAGCCAGATTAACCTCACGTGCAAGACAACCCTCTTCCTCAACACAAGGAGGAAGAGGTCAATATGATTAATTAGAGCAGTGGACAGAGTTCCAATTTTAATGGTGAATCATCCCAGACCATCAAAGACAATGTTTACAAATGGGATTATGCAATGTTCCATTTTGTGATGGAACGAAAGATGAAAACTGTGTAAGTAGATTGAGTAATTGGCAGAACTGGTGACCCATCAGCCTCAAGTCACACGCCAATTATTTAGTCAGGAGCATTCTAGTCTCCTCCCTTTTGTTATGAATATTCCATCATCGCCTTCAGAAAATGAAACATTGGAGGACAAAGTTGCGAAGAGAGCAAATGCCAAGGCCCGTCGGGATTTTGCCAATAGAAGGGAATTTATATACCTGGGCCAACCTATGGAGGAGATACTTCAGATGCTGATCAATGAAGGAAGGATCACTTCCCTCCTACCTCCAATTAACCCCCGTTCAGGACGATTCAATTCTGATGAAGTATATTAGTATCACTCCCATTCTCGCAGTCACATCACAAAAGAATGTTGGGCACTCCGCCACCTTATTCAAAATCTGATTGACAGCGGTGTCCTGCAACTAGCAGACGATGATACTGTGCTATTTGAAAGTGAAAATACTTGTCCTACAAAATGGAAGGGACTGGTGGTAGTTATATTCGCTGAGACTGATGGGACTGTCAAACCATTCACAATACAAGAAATTCTACTCAAAGGAGTTGACAATCCTTTAAAAGTGGCTACACCAGAGCCAATCAGCTTACCCTTTAGACCACAATATCCTGTTATCAACTTACAAAAAGTCCCTTAGAATTATGGAGAAGCTGAAGGATCCACTTCTTATACAACTGCTGCAGTGTTGAAAAAAAATCCACTGTATCTTCCCCAACGGGTGATGAAGCCTGCCATTAAATCAAAGGGGAAAATTCACATGGAAAAAATTGAAAAATTCCTCCGTACTATGGGTCATAATGAAGCCAAGGTGATTTTAAGCTTAAGAGAAGCTCCACATCAAATTTCAATAATGGACTTGGTTTTCTCTTCTGAGGATCACAAGAAGATCTTACTAAAGGTTTTGGAAGAAGCCTACTTGCTGAAATCAGTGGATGTGGAAAAATTTTAACATTTGGTTGATCACATTTTTTACAACAATGTAATATCTTTCACTGATGATGACATACCGCCCGAAGGAACCGATCATTGTAAGTTGTTGCACATTACAGTTTTGTCCTCCGGATACATGCTAGTTGGAGTCTTGATAGATGGAGGTTTGTCTCTGAATATCTGTCCTTATGCTACTTTGGTGAAGATGAACGTCAATCTTAAATGGATCTGAAGTAGCCATACGATTATTAAAGCTTCTGACGGATCCCGTCGAAATTCAGTCGAAGAGATTGAACTGCTAATTGAGATTAGTCCCCCCACATTCAGCGTATCTTTTCACGTACTCAAGATAGATACAGGATACAACCTGCTATTGGGAAGACCGTGGATTCATATGGCTGGGGCCGTCCCCTCCACTCTTCATCAATAACTTAAATACATCATTAACAACAGCCTAGTCATGGTTAATGCTAAACCGAAATGTCCTAAACAATGTGACGTCCCACTCATCAGCTTCAATTCAGAAGTTGAGCCGATCAGTTTTCATGCCCTGGAGGTGAGCAATACGCACTACCATCCTATTGGGGCGCCACCTCTCACACCCAAGATTTCTACCAAAGTGATGGCATCTACTCAAGAAATGATGTCATTGGGTCATCAGCCTGGACAAGGGCTGGGTAAAAATTATCAAGGCATTAAGCGCCCGATTCAAATGTCCAGTCAAATCGGGACAGTCGGACTAGGCTATACTATTAATTCCAGTAGCAGGAATCCTCATAAGTATAAACAGATTCCTCCAGCTTCAGCTATACAATAATTATCTCCACCTACAGTTCCTGAGCCTGTACGGTCTCCGATAAAGGTGCCAACCCATGTAATGGCCATGTTATTTCCTAAACCGATACCGGTAAAGGGAAAAGAAGTCCTAGTTTCAGATCCAAAAGTGGAAGAAGAGGAACAAAGGCGTAAACAGGACATCGCCCGGATGATGTCGAACATACGCATCATTGTCCATGATGAACATATAAATAGATACACCCCAGACGATGATTACCCAGACATAATGGTCATCATTCGGGAGAAGAAGGACGATGACAACCCCTCCATCATTGCAGTCCCTCAAGACTTTACCCTTGCCAATTGGAGTAACACTCCTTTCATTGGTTGACAAGGGTAAAACGGGTAGAAACTCCTTTTGCCCTGTAGATATCATAACTGCTTACTTTTCTATACAGTATTAGCAGTTATTTTGTTAGTACATGCTAACACTTTGTATGATGAAACAGTTTTATATATATTAAGTGAAAGCATATTTTATTTCAGGACTCTGAATTTAGATGTGCCTGTACTTGCTGATAAGATGCCTCTTCTCCACAAGGATTGTAACTTTGATGAAAAGTTGGACTCAGTCTTGATGGAAATACAAGAGGACATTGAGATAGCTAAGGAGATCAAAGCATGGGTCGACGAAAAACCCAAATCAAACCTTGATCAAACCACTTCCTTCAATCTCGGAACCTTTGAAAGCCCTAAGCTAATCCAAATTAGTACAGACCTCACTCCAAGCCAAAGGAATGACATGGTTGCACTACTAACCCAATTCTAGGATATGTTTGCATGGTCTCACAAAGACATGGTGGGTTTGTCCACTGACATTGTCCTTCATCACCTTCCCATTTAAGAGGGATTCAAGCCAGTCAAGCAGAAGCTCAGGCGATTGAAACCTGATTGAAGTTTAAGGGTTAAAGAAGAAATTGTGAAACAATTTCAAGCTGATATTATTATGGTGTCCACATATCCTGAATGGATATCCAACATCGTTTTCGTACCTAAACCTGGAGGAAAGGTGCGAGTTTACGTGGATAACTGGGATCTAAATAAAGCTGGCCTTAAAGATAGCTTTCTCGTGCCATTTATCCACATTCTCATTGACAATACTGCTCAATACGATATGTACTCCTTTATTGATTGCTTTATGGGGTACCATCAGATTATGGTTACTGAAGAGGATCGTGAGAAAACTGTATTCATCATGCCTTAGGGAACCTTTTGCTATAGACGGTTGTTATTCGGCCTCATCAATGCCGGAGCCACCTACCAGCGAGCCATGATGTGACACCCCCAAATTCAGGTACTTAAAACCTGATCTCGTAGTAGTATGTTTATAGTCTCTGAGTCACTGTCTTACTTATATGTTTCACTACATTGTCTATTGTTTAGCTTTCCCTAAGTCATTGCAGTATCAACACATGTAACATATATGTTTTATTATTTTGTTAATTACAGGATCCTAATTTGGATGATCCATGAAGAGCGCCTAGACTTTTTTTTAGATTTTTAAAGCCTTGTACTCTTTTAAATTCATTCTTTGGACAATTGTGTTAGTTTATATGGATGTTTATGATTGTATTGTGTTGGATGAATGCTTACAATTGTATTGTGTTGGATGAAGAGCTAGACTTGTTGTGTTGGATGAATGTTTATTCATGGATGATCAATGTTTATCATATAGTAGTTATATCATGGATGGATGTTAATATGGATGTTTGTATATACTGCTGTGTTGGGATTGAAAGTAGGTACAAAGCAGGTTATTTTTGGAAAATCAATAAAACAGGAAAAATTTTTATATAAAAAAAACCATCAACGACCGCATGCGTTCGCTAACACTATATCAGCGACCGCGTTACCTTCTTGGAAACTAGCGACCGATGCAGTCGCTATTACTGGTCGTTGCCACGTGTGCCACGTCACACCTAACAAATTACTCAGCATGAGTCAAATTAGCGACGGCCACGATCGCTGATTGCGGTCGCTAATAAGGCGATCACTATTAGTGGTCGCTAATATCCATCCAGTGACCAGATTACCTACAACTAATATCAACGACCGCATGCGGTCGCTGATACCCATCTACGATCGTATGCGGTTGCTGATAGGCGATCGCTGATAAGCCTTTTTGTTGTTGTGAAAGGTTATACAAATAATACCTGGAGTTGCATCCCCAGCTGCCACGGTATCTTGAACAGTCATGCTGAAGACTCTTGTAGTTGATTTTGTTGGTTTGTTTATTGAAGTTGGTCCAGTTATCGCCAGCGTCCCGCTACTTTTCCCCGTAGTCACACTCTCTGTATCCATTCTCCTTTGCGAACAGTCCTTCATCTTATGCTCCGTTGATCCACACCTGAAACACCCCTTGTTCATCCTTGGATTGGGGCAGTTGGGAGAGATATGTCCCTTTTGCCCATACTTGTAACACACAAACTTACCCTTAAGACACTCTTTCGAGTGATTCTTTTTGCAATTCCCACACTGCGTAACCTGTTTCTTTCCACCTCCTGGCCTATTTCTGGTATTCCCAAAATTATCTCCTTTCCTTTTTCCAGTTCTACCACCACTACTCCCTTCTTCGGCCCTAACTTGATTTGCCTCTACCAAAAATTTGCATCCCCTTTCATCGTATAGGTGACAAAAGCTGTCTTTTGCCCCTCCGTTACCCTAGCTGTCACAAATACTTCTACAGGGTCAGTTGATCCTCTAAATCTTGGCGGTTCGACGGCCTTGAAGTCTTTGAAGTTTATCGATCGATTTTTTGGCTGATTTCCCGCGGCTGGTATTCCATTTTGCATATCTTGAGCGTCCATATTTTCCAAATTCTTTATTGGGTCTGGTTGTCCTCCAGCTTTGTTGACAGGTTCTTCTACTCTTTGGTTTTGTTTTCGTCCTGGCGGCATTATCTGATTGAATAAAATCATGTTCATCCAACTAACTCATACTGCTTTAAACATCCATTATCCCTTTGTGACATAAAAGTGGAGAATTGCTGCCACAACTTATACAAAAGTTGAGAATATTACATTACACAGACACACTTATCATATACATATCATAGAATCATACGTATTGAAGTAACACTAATACTACTTATTTCTTACGCCTTCACTAAGGATCGATTGCTTAATAATCTATATATTCCTATTCCTATTATCCTCAATAATCCATTTACACACAACTATATCGAGTTCGTCAAACTTACCACACATTATGAGTTCAGGAACTTACCACAATCATATGAGTTTAAGAACTTATCCTAGTCAGACCTTTGGTGTCTATTCGCTGAGGGGTTCAAAAATTTTATATAATTATGAGTTATGAACGTACCATAAGTATGAGTTTTAAGAACTCGAACTTAACTTTATATTCTCTAACCATACTCTATCTATCGGTTATACTATCGTTTCTGGGTTCGGTAATACATGTTTCCACAATAACCTACTCATCAGGGTTGCTTGCACTGTGAGCCTCTATTTCAGCTATTGGCTTTACTATTGGCTTGGTTATGGAGGTTGACTCCTTCTTTATGATCTGAGAGTATCCTAATCCTTTCCCACCTGATATCTACGTAAAAACTATCTTGATTAACATGTAGTATAAACACATAGCAAATAATAATTTTATATAAGTTATCTTTTATTTTGGTTGACAATAAATTTATCCAATTCTTCTCCCTTTAAACTCTATATGAGTTATTTGTATTTTCAATATTTTCCTCTGTTCTAAGGTTATAGCCTAAGGTCTATCCCACCTAAGGTTTCTAACCCTAAGATCGGATACCAACTTGTGATGCCCCCAAATTTAGGTACTTGAAACTCAAACTCGGTGCTTCACGATACCATTTCTATGAGCGGAATAATACTAATAATAATAATAATAATAAAAATAATAAAATAAATACCAAACTTAATTTACATATATCAGAGTCTAATCCCAGGTACGCGACCTTTAAACATTCATTACATGATAATTAATAGATATCATTGTCATAATAAAGTCAAACTATTACATAATATAGCATGAGTTTATTCTATTTACTTTCCTTTCCCTTGTCCTGGTTTGAACCTTCCAATTGATCACTCTTAGTTGAAAACATTTAAATTTAAAGCAAGGATGAGCATTTGATTGCCCAACAAGTAATAGCAACAATAAATATTAGCTAAAATGATTAAATGTTTTCTTTGAATAACACTTCTACAACGAATCAATAGTTGTGAAGTAAGCTGAACCAATAATATCAACATATCAATTCTATAACAAATTTTTGAAACTACGTACTGACTATAAATGGAGAGCAGTCGACAGACTATGAACTTTATTTTTAATTTTTGCTAAAGTTTAGCAGAACTTCATCCGCAAACTGTACTTACGGGCGCGAGGGTGATCATCCCAATGTGTCCTGTATTGATCAATACTACATGCAAGAACAATATTATCGTTCATCCTATCTACCTTAGGTGCACAAAAGTTTTTTCGTGTTCGGGATGTTCATACTTAGTCGGGAATCCGAATCAAAACGATTTGATTGGATAAAATAAAGTTCTATCATGTTCAAAGATATTGCTAAATTTGTGTCTAGCTGGGTCAAATAGCTTAGACGGCTTTTAATTAATGTATACATACCTAAAATTAATATGTATGTATCAACATGTGATTAAATACAATAATTATCCAAGTGAGGTCACTTGTATAACCATGCTTAAAAATTAACGAACAAAATATATATAACTGGATCTATAATAACAGAATTTAAAGAACTTGTACAACAGATTATAATATAATAACTTACTTATACAGAATCATTGCATAAGTATATACAAAGGTTAAGATATTTGATCAATGAAAAAGAATAGTTCTGATATTCACTTACACATGTCCATTACATAAAGTAAATGCAAAGATAGGATACTTGCCTGAGTTGCAGCTTACAATAACACAACTTAATTTTATCTTTTATATCACAACCTATCATTAATAAGATCATTTGTTCAATTAGAATACAGATCATAACACATAGTACTGCTATTTGCAGTCAGCACATAACCTAATCACATTGTCACATATGTTTAGCAGTCATTGGATCATAAATAAATACGTATCTAGTCAAATTATCTAAGTCTAGATCAATTTCTGAAACATTTCGGTATACCGACAGTTTTATCGGATAATTATCGAGTCTAAAACTCTATTCTATATTTTAATAAATGTAAATATCAGTCATATTATTTTTCATAACCTCATAATAATTTTTAAATAATTATTATAATTTATCATGATTTTTCAAACACCAAAATTATTATTAAATTATTTAAATATTAAATAATTCTATTATCATTAATATTTAATTAATATTAAATTATTAATGAAACCATTGTCAAAATATTAAAGTTATTTATAATAACTCAAAATATTTTTATTACCTTTAAATAATTTTTAAAACAATTAAAATCATTTTTAAATAGTACAATTTATATTTAATTATTAATGTATTATTTATCAAAATATTAAAAGTCCTTAATTATAACTTAATATATTTTTAATTCATTTATTTCCTTTTTAAATAATTTTTAAATCAATAAAACTATTTTTAAATTATTTATTTAATATTATTATTAAATAACTATAATATCATTTAATATTAAATTATTGACGAAATTTACCTTTAAATATTGAAAGTTATATTTTATAACTTAAAATATTTTTAAACTATTTATTTTCAATTAAAATGATTTTTATAATATTAAAATTATTTTTAATTAATTTATTTAATATAATTGTTTAATAGCAAAGGAGGGGAAGGATCGAGAGAGATACTAATCAAGCACGTCTGTCAGCGATTTACAGAGGATAAAAGCCACAACACCATAACACGGCTAAAGGCAAGTCCTAAACGCGACTTGGGTGACGTTCCACTTAACCAAGTATCAACCTCATACTGTCTCATTTAATAAAATGGCATGAATATTTTAAAGGCATATTAAATATATACTAACAGATAAATTATTATTATATATGATCTCATAAAGTTACTGTTGGTTTGGGGGTCTACCCAAAACTATAAGCCGACACGTTTCTTCCTGTATGGCTTCTTTAGTGGAAACTATTAACTGTTCAGATTTATTAAACTGTTTTTGTTTGTTCTCAGAGGGCACAATAGATCTAGAAGGGGGGGGGGTTGAATAGATTCTTTTTATTTTCAAATACTTTTCTTGTTTATTTTGCATTGCTATTAAATTAGCATATGACAAACATAGAATCTTTTCAAGCACAGCGGAATAAGTAAAAGATCCCCTTCATTGATATATTCATAATCATACATACATTGTTCGTAGAGTTAGTTTAGTTGTAAGTAGTTAAAACATACATAGCAGTTATAGCAGTTATAGTGCATAATGTAAATGACATAATGTAAAAGACACAAGGAGTTTTAAGTGGTTCAGAGACTCAAGCTCCTAATCCACTCTTCTACTTTCAACTAGCAGGATTTCCACTAAGGAAGGGCAGCACCTTGAATCACTAAGATTTCTTCAAGGCCAGCAGCCTTGGGACTTCAGTTCACTAAGAACTCTTCAAGGCCAGCAGCCTTGGGACTCCTCTAGTTCCCTAGGAACTCATCAAGCCCAATAGGCTTGGAACTTCATTTAGTCCCTTCGGACAAGGACCCCTCAGGCCCTGGCTGTTGTTTGTTTGTTTGTTGTTGTTGTTGGAGACGGTGCTGAGCTGCTAAGATGTCTTCATGCTCTGAACATCTTCTATACTTTGCAACTTGGCTTGATCATCCTTGAAGTGCAGCTGAGTGTTGCATGATGCTCAGCTTCTTTGGTTACTTAACCACTTCGGATGACCCCTTTATGAACTGTCTTGAAGATTCTTCTCCTTGGTACTTGATGGCTGCACATGATACGCTTCTAAGATGACTGTAAGCTCTTCTGTTAGGTACTTAGAAGCTTTCTATGCTTGACACCAAGAGGGCATTTGTGATCTCCCTTCTTGCTACTTGATGCCTTCTCATGATGGACTTGCTAAGACGACTGTAGGCTCTTCTCTATTGTACTTAGAGTCTTCCCATGATGGATATCAAGATGACATGATGCACTTATTTCTCTCGATAGTTCAGAACACTCTTCTTGTAGTAGAACTCTCACTTCTACATAGTAGAACTCTCACTTCTACTTCGTCCTTTGCATGAGTCTGAGTGTTCTTGGTGGACCGTAGACTGAGCCTTCGGACTCCCTATTTCACATGGTTTAGATTAGTCCACCTTCTCTCCAAACTCGGCAACTCCAGCAACCTTCGATCTTTGAAGCTCTTCTAGATTTATACTCCTTCCCAATCTTTCCGTTGGGAAAGTAGCCGTTGAAGGCTATTCAAATATCTTCACAGATCTCGAGTTGACAGAGGTAGAATGCTGATGTGACATGTTATACTTTATTTGACATTACAATCTACTGTTTCACCTACCCGTCAGAGTTGTCACTTTAATGTCTTAGGTAGGTTGAAGACTTTATTATCTCCTTCTTATTTCTCGATCAGAGGTTGTCCTTTTGCATCGATGCTCTCAATAAGTTTTTGTCCGAATACCCTTCAGATTGAACCGTTGCCAATGCTTCAGTCTTCGGGTGTTCGAAATCTACGATTCTGATGCACGTCTTTGAGGACCTGATCGTAGTGTCTTATTGAGTGTTACTCATTGACTGGTAGAGTTTACACTACGATCTTGAAGAGTGTTGATTGGATCTTCAATGTAGAACACGTCTTCCTTGTATTGTGCAGTGCTTCAATACTTCTGTTTGCTTAGACTGTTCTCAGAGACTGATGGCCTAATTCCTTTCTCTGGTCCCCTTCTGAATATCAAGACACTTCAGATTTATGGCGCGTCCAGCTTACTTTCTCCTTATGATCTCCCGTTCACTTATCATCAATGAACTGACCCTGTACTTAATCACTTTAGCCTTGCTCTTCAGAGGCTGACCAGTATCTCGGTTCACGTTCCATCAGTTCCTTCTTTGTTTGGCAAACACTACGATCTTGGTTGCTTCCAAGATCGTTGTCTTCTATTCACTTGATAGCTACTGCATTTGCTGACTTTCCTTAGTCAGCTTCTGAAGTCTTCTTTGGATCTCCTCGTGGAAGACTTCATCACAAATGGCCTTACAACTCAATCTTGATGCTGATTGGGTTGATGCTTAGATCTTCTGCTGGCCTACATGCCATTCGTTGAGTGCTCTCTGGTTCCCTTAAGGTGGAATGCATCTTTGCAGTGCCAACCAGAGGCTTCATTCCTTTGGATATTCTAGGAGTGCTCATTTGTTGAGAACCGTATATGCTCTACGATTCTACCTTGGCATTGTGAGCACTTCTGTTGTGGTCGTAGTTCTGCACTCTACGATTCAGCTTCGGCTGTGCAGACACTACGATCCTGAGATCAGATCATGACACTCTACGATTTCTGCCTTGTGCTTGTTGTCTTCATCTGATCTTGCTCGACTACGATCTCTGCATGTAATCAATGGACTCTATGAACTCAGAGTGTGATCTACAATCCTTGACTTGGCTTCGGCATCAGTAGACTCTACGACTCTGACTGTAGTCTACGTTTCTATCTTGGCTTCGGCAGATGATCGGTCTACTCGTAGGCAGGCTGTCTCTGCGATTCTGAACATGACTTTCTCAGAACACTACGATCTCGAGGAAGCTCTACTCGATACACTACGATCCTTCTTCATTTCCCCTGGCAGTTTACGAACTTCGAGATCTACTATCTTGCATACTCCTATTCTGCCTCGATAGCTATCGACTTAACCTTGACTCTCTTGGCAAACTACGACTTCTGGTGCAGTGCTCGACAATCAGATAAGCCTATCTATTACATCACTAGATCAACCTAACAAGCTTGATCTTTCTATTTTTATAGTCCTTGTACATCATTTCTTTTTAAGGACTTTACAAAGCTGTTTTGCTTATGTAGGATCAACCTAACATATTTGATCAATTCATTCTAAGTCCTTGTACACATATTTCTATTATCTATCAAATGACTTTACAGCTTTTCTTAATACAAGCATACTTGCATTTTATTCATTCATATGTATATATATCATAATCAAATCATATATAAATAGGAATAACATTCACATGCTTATTCCTGACAATCTCTCCCTATTTGATTATGACAAAAACGATAAGTGCATATGCATGTTATGAATGAATCTTATATACAGTGAGCAGCTGTATTTCTAAAACAGTTAATCATGAATATCATTTATATTGATATGGCAGTTTATATATTAAGACATTCTACATCCTGGATCCAGAACATACCTAACTAGTTAGAGATGTACCTCTTTGGCTCCATGTATATTTCCAGGATGTCTGTTGATCAGCTACTCATCTGTTTCTTCTTCTTGCTCTTACTCCCCCTCAGACTCTGCGATCATGTGATCATCATCTTTTGGCTCCCCCTCAGATGATGATACTCTTTCTGTAGCTGCTGTCTTCTTCTTTAACTTCTTCATTCTTATCCCTTTGCTCTTCTTCGAGTGCCTCTTGCTCCTCTTCTTTCTATACCTCTTTTTCTCCCCCTTTTTGTCATCAATCATTTGAGAGAGCTGCTCTATGTTGGACATAAGCTGCTTCATCAGGTAGGAGGAGTTGGCAACTTCAAACTTGAGTTCCTGCTGGCCTAGCTTAAGTTCATTGAGAAAGACTTCTTCAGGTCGTCAATCTTGTCAGAGAGGGCTTGGATCTACTCTTTATTTGCTTTTTGAGCTCGTAGAGCTTCTGCCTTTTGATCTTGTATGACCTTCTGATAGATGCTGTCTCTCTCTTGGAGTTTGAGAGATACATCTGCCATAGTGGCTTGAAGCTTGTGCTGGAATGAAATATCTCCTTCTGCTGTCAACTTCTGTGATTCTTCAGTGAATAGAGATATCTTCCTACTTAATTCATCAGAGCTCTTCAGTAGTTCCTGCTCCAAGATAGTTTGATCCTTTTGTTGGACAGCTTCAGGTTGAGCATTGGATTGGACTCTACGATCTTCATCCTTAGACAGATTTTCGAAGGTTTGGAGAATCTGAATAATCGTTGAGTTCCAATCATTGGTTGAGGATGAGGGAATGTTAGATAGTAGTGCTTGAGCATAAGGAGGCCTCTGATTTTGGGCTTGAACATCATCAGCAGTAGAGTGAACAGACTCTACGATCAGCTCCTTGGTCATGACTCTTCGTCCTTCAGAATCCACTCTACGATCGTAGGGGATGTAGAGATTTCCAGCATATCGATAGACCTTGAAGTGAGGCTGGTTTGTGATCATTTTTGTAGCATAACTTTTCACCCTTGGGAAGTTTTGAGCTACCAGCTCCAGACTTGGAAGCTGCTTGTAACACCAACTGAAGTAGCTTCCATCTCTTTCAGTGTAGGCCTTTAGCCATGGCATCCACTGGAAGAACCATCTCATTAGCATTTCATCAGGATTGTAGAGAATGGTTGTGCAGTCCATTTCCATGTTGTTTCAGTTTTTAAACACCTCAAACGCAGTCATCTGTACTACCTTGAGCTATTCATTTCCATGACTTACCCATCTTTCAGGTGGTGTCTCTGATGGTTCATTTGGGACTTCTACCACTTTTCTTCTTGTGAATTTTGCTGGATGGAGGACAAGGTAAAATTCTAGTTCTTCTAATTCTTGATTGTCAGAATTTGAATCATTCTTCATTACTCCTCTCTCGTAGTCTGAACCATCCTGATCATTTCCAGCAGAGAGATCTTCTTGCCACATTTCATTTCCAGAACCTTCTTCAACAGGATCTTCTTCAGATTCATCTTCTTCAATGCTGGTTTCTCCTTCAGTACTTTCTCCCTGGGATATAGACTCATCATCACTCAATTCAATGATGGCATTTGATTGACCACTACTCCTTTTGGAGGCAAACTTGGCTTGCAGTCTGTAGCTTTTCCTTCTTCTTGGAGGTTCAGCTTTGGGAGAGTCAGACTCTTCTTCTTCTTCAGACTCTGACTCCTCTGGTTCAACAGACATATTTCTTTGTGGTTCAGCACTGGTAGGGGTAGATCCTTCTTCTTTGGACTCATCACCTTCTGAGTCACCATGGGGGCTATCTGGATTGGAGAGGACAAGTTCTTCTTCTTCAGGCACAACATTATCTGACCTATCATCTTGGGACATTGGGGCAGTTGCACTTAGAGATTGAGTTTGGTCACCTTGAATCTCTTCTTCATTCACAGAGTGACTGCTTTGAGGATTAGTCATGGGGCTTGAGCATTCTTCTTTATCAGCAGATGCTGTAATTTCTTCCATCACATCAACTTCATTTTCATTGCTGGATGTTATCTGTGGAGACTGGGCTTTGACATCTGTTTCTTTTTCTTCTGCTGACTCTACGTTCCTCTCTTCAGCAGATGTACTATTTTGGGAAGCTAAGGCTGGTTTGTCTTCCACCTTAGCTTTCTTGCTGACTGGCCCTTGAAGCAACCTGTTGCTTCTCCTCTTTGTTGTTTCAGCAGTTAGGACTTTTTCTTATTTATCCTTGTCCTTTGAGGAGACTCTTCTTGATGAGGTTTGAGCTCTCTTCACACTACCGGCTCTCTTCACACTTCTAGATTTCTTCTTGGCTGGTGTGATTTTCGCTGGTTCAGAGTCATCAGACTCAGAGATCTCTGCCTCTTCTATTTTCCTCTTCTTTGCATAAGCTCTGCTGCTGCTCCCAGCTGTCAGCCTTTTGTTCTCCTTAGGATTCTTCTTCCAGTTCACAAATAATTGTGGAGACATCACTTTGTGCACATTCAAAGTTTCTCCCTCATCATCCTTGATTTTCCCTCCTAGCTTCTTCTTCAGTACAATACTCAGCAACCTACCATGAAACACCTTGGTCAGGGGTTTTTCAGTGGACTTCTTCTTCTCAGCCTTTTCTACCCACTTAGAGATTTGATCGAACAAGATAGCTCCAAAGTCGATTTGTTTCTTCAGAACTATTGCTGACATTATTTTCAACTGTTGGTCAATCACTGTGTCATGTGCAGTGTTCTTGCATAGTATGCATTTCCCAACTATTTCAGCAAGGAACTCATACTTTTTAGGAAACTCCTTCTTCTTCATGTATTTATGATTAGGATTTCTATGGCACCCCATAACCTCCTTCGCTTGTTCAGAATTGACATTATCAAGGTTCTTCAACCCTTGGTTAGGAAAACCTAGGCACTGATTGAGGTCAGAAGATTTTAACTTCAGAGACTGACCTTTAACCTTGGTAGTAAGGGTTTCAGAGTTGATGGAGGCGTTTGAGTAGAACTCTTTAACCAGGTCGATGTAGACTCGAGTATTTGCCTCAAGGCATTATGAGAATCCAGCTTTCTTCACAAGCTCGAGAATGTCCCTGAACTTCTTTTCGGATTTCTCAAACGATTTGGTTCTGACCTGAATGCCTGTGATTACTTGCCAGATTTCCATTTTAGTAGTTCAAAGAATGTGAGTATCTGATTTAGAGATGTTTATAAGAGATGGCTGATTGTGATTTTTTTTTTTGGATCTTGAGAGGATTCTAGGGTTTTGAAAATGGGAGGGAGAAAGGTTCAATAGCTTTTTGGTAACTGTTTGCAGATTTGAAATTATCTTTAAGGCAGTTCCTTCTAACTCTGCATACTCAGTGATGTGACAACTGTCCATTGGTTGCATGTTGCCCAGTAAAGAGCTGTAACTCCCCATAACTTTTCAGTTAGATATTTCCTTTTAGAAGAGTAGACGTTTAATTGATGTGGCTTTGACCGTTGACCTTTTGATTCGTAGAGTAGCATGGTAAGGCAACTATGGACTCTACGATTTCCTTTGTTGACTCAACAATCAACTTCTAAGAGATGCTGCCGTGGATGGCTTTGACTTCTATCCTCATTTTGATGCAGCATAGTTTGATCACTGATGTACTCGAACTTATCTCCTCATTTTGAATGGCTGATCAATTGTCTCATTTTTTAATCTCCTTGTGGACTAAAATACCCCTTGGTAGAACTACGATCGTCGAGTTGTCTTCTACGATCGTTGAGATTGCACTGCGATCGCGGAGTTCTCTTCAGCCTTGACTCTCCGATCGTTGACTGACTTGGTCCTTGAGATAATTTTGATCAAGCAATTCTTCTGGGAAAAGGTAGTTCAGGAAGGGCCAGCCTCTTAGAGTGAGCTAAGGATCAGGTTTGTCCCTGAGGCGCTTTCCAGATGAACTGCTATAGAATTGATTTGCAATGACATCTCTTTCGACTTTTTCTGGTGGGGAGATCCTCTACCAACTTTAGATAATTGCATTGCTGAAATCGTGGTGTCCTCCTGTTCTTACACTACGATCATATGGTTGATCGTAGGAACTTCACGATATTGGGTTGGATGGTTGAGAGGTTATCAGTAGTACATTTTGAGACGTTCCTACTGACTATGGATCTACATTTGGTTAATCAGCCACAAAGTTTTGGGACTTTATAGCTGGTACATCTCTTTGTATCGTAGAAATGAGTATTTTCAGAACTGATCACTCTACAATTATTTGACATCACTACGAATGTAGTCTTCTTTGACAGTCTTGTGTTGGTGAAGTTCTGCTTTCATAATGAACTCCTCTTGACTTAAGCTCAATGATCCTTTGTTGTGAGCTCCCTTGAGGATTCTTTTCATATAGCATGCCTTTCATGATTTGAGCATATAGGACCTTCTTCACCTTCGGTTGCATGGCCTGCTCCCATATACAGATTAGCATCCATGTGAGCTCCATTCTGGTTAGCTCAGAGGGTCTTTGAGGATAGGCTTGGACATATAGGAATTCTTTCAGAATCATTTCTGCACAGTCCTTAGCCTTCTGCTGGATGAGTCTTCTTGACTAAAGTCTTCTGCATCAGTATTCCTTAGTCAGGTCAGACTGACCAAGTACCTGCAGGTTTATATATATTTCTATTTTTAGTACCCACAATTAAATGGGTCATGCTAGGTCAGTTTTCTAAACCCATGTTACTCTTATTTGGATAATCATCATATTTATCACCAACAGACATATTCATGCATGCAGATATCTTAAGATAATACATTTTGAGATGCATAATGGTGAGTGTGTGTATGATTTGACATTAAATAACACACTCATTATCTATGATGGATTCATCATTTACTGGGCTATGTTCACAATGTTTAAGAGTTCACAGAGTGAGGATCAACTCTACGATTTAGGAGTATCTAGTTGATTCATTGAGGTGATCAGTTTCTATGAATCAGCAAGATCCTCTTACAGAATTGTTCATACTCTGCGTGTTGTCAAACACTTAGAACATAGGCTTGTACGTACATACTAACTCACCAGCAAAGACTACTTCACATAAAATTTATTAGGCCTGTGATGCTCTTGTGACCCATTTCAGATTTCCTTCAAGATGTCATCTTTAACCTAAAACTTGGATGGAGAGAAAGTTTATAGTCATTTGAGTTTCCATCCTCAGGTTACTTTCTCTCTTCACCTTTTTAGGTAGATTATGACTTCTTGACAGAATATTGTTATGGTTCATAAGACGATGTTTTTATGATGAACACATGTAATGGTGAGGAACCATACCATTTTACTGTTAGTATCTTAACAGTCATTTATCTTAGATATACTGAGTTTAGGAATTGATGTACATAGCTTTACATTTTCTCCTGACAGCTTGTTGCTCTTGTTGTCCTTCAATCAATAACTCATGGTCTTGAAGATGTAGGCCAAGAGAATCTCAACATTGAGATCTTTGACATCATTCGGTTTACAAAGTTTGCACCCAGCTGCTGGTTGGTAAGACATAAGTTTGAGAAGATCTTCTTTCCTCTTTTCATAAGCATTTCTTAGCATGTATGGCCTCTTCATCTTTCAGACGGGTGGATGCCTGATTCTTTATTATTGATGACTCTTAAGCTCTCTCGTCTGGTCTTCAGACTACAAGATTGACTGCAGGCTGGGATTGGTCTTATTGATGTGACAATCGAGAGCATGGACCAATCTGAGCAGCTTCAGGTGTATATACACATTTACCTATATACAGTATTTCCAACGTGTGAGCTCATCTACATATAACAAGTTACTTACTTCTAAACTAAGTTTAGAACAATGTTAGTGCCTTGGATCAGACTCAAAGCGATTAGCTTTTGAATATAGCATGAGAACCTGCTTTGATACCAATTGTTAGTTCCCAGAGGGCACAATAGATCTAGAAGGGGGGTTGAATAGATCCTTTTTATTTTCAAATACTTTTCTTGTTTATTTTGTAATGCTATTAAATTAGCATATGACAAACATAGAATCTTTTCAAGCACAACGGAATAAGTAAAAGATCCCCTTCATTGATATATTCATAATCATACATACATTGTTCGTAGAGTTAGTTTAGTTGTAAGCAGTTAAAACATACATAGCAATTATAGCAGTGATAGTGTATAATGTAAATGACATAATGTAAAAGACACAAGGGGTTTTAAGTGGTTCAGAGACTCAAGCTCCTAATCCACTCTTTTGCTTTCAACTAGCATGATTTCCACTAAGGAAGGGTAACACCCTGAATCACTAAGATTCCTTCAAGGCCAGCAGCCTTGCGACTTCAGTTCACTAAGAACTCTTCAAGGCCAGTAGCCTTGGGACTCCTCTAGTTCCCTAGGAACTCTTCAAGCCCAGCAGGCTTGGAACTTCATTTAGTCCCTTCGAACAAGGACCCCTCAGGCCCTGGCTATTGTTTGTTTGTTTGTTATTGTTGTTGGAGACGATGCTGAGCTGCTAAGATGTCTTCATGCTCTGAACATCTTCTATACTTAGAAGCTTAGCTTGATCATCCTTGAAGTGCAACTGAGTGTTGCATGATGCTCAGCTTCTTTGGTTACTCAACCACTTCGGATGACCCCTTTATGAACTGCCTTGAAGATCCTTCTCCTTGGTACTTGATAGCTGCACATGATAGGCTTCTAAGATGACTGTAAGCTCTTCTGTTAGGTACTTAGAAGCTTTCTCATGCTTGACACCAAGAGGGCATTTGTGATTTCCCTTCTTGCTACTTGATGCCTTCTCATGATAGACTTGCTAAGATGACTGTAGGCTCTTCTCTATTGTACTTAGAGTCTTCCCATAATGGATATCAAGATGACATGATGCACTTCTTTCTCTCAGCAGTTCAGAACACTCTTCTTGTAGTAGAACTCTCACTTCTAAATAGTAGAACTCTCACTTCTACTTCATCCTTTGCATGAGTCTGAGTGTTCTTGGTGGATCATAGAGTGAGCCTTCGGACTCCCTATTTCACATGGTTTAGATCAGTCCACCTTCTCTCCAAACTCAGCAACTCCAGAAACCTTCGATCTTTGAAGCTCTTCTAGATTTATACTCCTTCCCAATCTTTCCATTGGAAAGTAGTCGTTGAAGGCTATTCAAATATCTTCACAGATCTCGAGTTGACAGAGGTAGAATGCTGATGTGACATGTCATACTTTATTTGACATTGCAGTCTACTATTTTACCTACCCGTCAGAGTTGTCACTTTAATGTCTTGGGCAGGTTGAAGACTTTATTATCTCCTTCTGATTTCTCGATTAGAGGTTGTCCTTTTGCATCGATGCTCTCAATAAGATTTTGTCTGAATACCCTTCAGATTGAATCGTTGCCAATGCTTCAGTCTTCGGGTGTTCGAAATCTACGATTCTGATACACGTCTTCAAGGACCTGATCGTAGTGTCTTGTTGAGTGTTACTCATTGACTGGTAGAGTTAACACTACGATCTTGAAGAGTGTTGATTGGATCTTCAATGTAGAACACCTCTTTCTTGTATTGTGAAGTGCTTCAATACTTCTATTTGCTTCTACTGTTCTCAGAGACTGATGGCCTAATTCCTTGCTCTGGTCCCCTTCTGAATATCAAGACACTTCAGATTTGTGGCGCGTCCAGCTTACTTTCCCCTTGTGATCTCCCATTCACTTATCATCATTAAACTGACCCTGCACTTAATCAGTTAGCCTTGCTCTTCAGAGGCTGACCAATATCTCGGTTCACCTTCCATCAGTTCCTTCTTTATTTGGCAAACACTATGATCTTGGTTGCTTCCAAGATCATTGTCTTCTGTTCACTTGATAGCTACTGCATTTGCTGACTTTCCTTAGTCAGCTTCTGAAGTCTTCTTTGGATCTCCTCGTGGAAAACTTCATCACAAATGGCCTTACAACTCAATCTTGATGTTGATTGGGTTGGTGTTTAGATCTTCTGCTAGCCTACATGCCATTCGTTGAGTGCTCTCTGGTTCCCTTAAGGTGGAATGCATCTTTGCAGTGCCAACCAGAGGCTTCATTCCTTTGGATATTCTGGGAGTGCTCATTTGTTGAGAACCATATATGCTCTACGATTCTGCCTTGGCATTGTGAGCACTTCTGTTAAGGTCATAGTTCTGCACTCTACGATTTAGCTTCGGCTGTGCAGACACTACGATCCTGAGATCAGATCATGACACTCTACGGTTTCTGCCTTGTGCTTGTTGTCTTCATCTGATCTTGCTCGACTACGATTGCTGCATGTAATCAATGGACTCTACGAACTCAAAGTGTGATCTACGATCTTTGACTTGGCTTCGGCATCAGTAGACTCTACAACTCTGAGTGTAGTCTACGTTTCTGTCTTGGCTTCGGCAGATGATCGGTCTACTCGTAGGCAGGCTGTCTCTGAGATTCTGAACATGACTTTCTCAGCACACTACGATCTCGAGGAAGCTCTACTCGATACACTATAATCCTTCTTCGTTTCCCCTGGCAGTCTACGAACTCTGAGATCTACTATCTTGCATACTCCTATTCTGCCTCGATAGCTCTCGACTTAACCTTGACTCTCTTGGCAGACTACGACTTCTGGTGCAGTACTCAACGATCAGACAAGCCTATCTATTACATCATTAGATCAACCTAACAAGCTTGATCTTTCTATTTTTATAGTCCTTGTACATCATTTCTTTTTAAGGACTTTACAAAGTTGTTTTGCTTATGTAGGATCAACCTAACATATTTGATCAATTCATTCTAAGTCCTTGTACAATATTTCTTTTATCTATCAAAGGACTTTACAGCTTTTCTTAATACAAGCATACTTGCATATTATTCATTCATATGTATATATATCATAATCAAATCATATATAAATAGGAATAGCATTCACATGCTTATTCCTGATAGTTGTAAAAAATAAGAACGATTATGGTTATTTGTAGCAGTTTGATATGCTATTTGATAACGATTACTATTATCAGTGTGATAATCTAAAAGCTCAAGTAAAGAAACATAAAAATTAACAGAATCAATAATTTAAACTTACAGTAGAGCTCTGCAAATCTTTAAACTTCAAACTTTTATATATATACCAAATATTTTACACAGAGAGAGAGGGGGAGAGTACAGAGAAAATGTAAAGAAAAGTTCTGCCTCAACAAAGGGTGAGGTCTCCCAATTTATACAAGTGAGAAGATAAGAAAGGATCAGGTGTGTCCTTATCGGTGGAGTCGATCAGTAATCCTTATCTTTTCTTCTTTAAGTCTCAGCCGTTGGAAGTGGAAGGCATGAGACAGGTTGTCGGTTAGTGGAGCATTATTTGGGATAGCTGGTGTCGTTTACTGATAATGGAGAAAGCAGCTGGCTCGACTTTTTGGAAAGTGGAGACACTGTTATTGTCTTTTCTGATTATTGGTTAACCTTTCGGTAGTGCAGGATAGCTTTATGCTTTTCCTTTTCCTTTCTTGTCATGTTCCATCTTTTCAAAAATCATGGAGGTGAGAGAATCCCAAAAATCTCCCATAGTGGTTTCTGGCTCTTGGCTCTCACCGGCTAAGACACTGAACACATTGTCATCCTGTTCAGATTCTTCGTCACTAACTATTTTCGTCGAAACATCATCCTGGACTAAGGATTGTAAGAATTGGGTTTTCATATAATCCATAGTTTAAACTATTAATTCAGTTTTAGTAAGATTGGGAAACTTCTGTTTTAAATCTGCTTGAATCTTGACAAAAGGATTAACTGGTACGGGTGATGGAAGGCTTTGGGGGATAACATCAAGGCAAGCCTGAGTATGATTTTTTACGTCCTTTAGAAGTTCTGGTAGGGCCGGATTGAGTCCTTTATCCCACCATTTGGTAAAAAATACCCTTTTTAGACGGGGGATGTTATTCTGATAGTCGCATTGGAAATTCCATTTCCAAATCCAAGGGATGCTGAAACGGATTATGAAATGAGCCAGTAATTTAAGCATCGATAATTCTTTATTTACTGGTATATGGGCATAAGCAACTTGCCATTCTTTGAATGCTGTTTGGACTGATTCTGGTAAAGTTTTAATAGTAATTCCAAATTTATCCCACCAAATAAAAAACCAGTTGGGAATTTCATTTTTAAGGATATCAGGACAGATATGGATAAACCAAGTATGGTTATGGATGGGATTCTGGTCATAGAATACTTGTGTAAAGGAATCAATATAATCCCAATAGTTGTATCTGGTTTTTGTTGTATGACTAGACTCAACAGTTTGGGTAGTATGAGGATTAATACCCCAATTAGCAAGAGGCATGATGCTCTTAATGGTTGTTTTACTGTATTGGATTGGGCTGGTGGTTTTTGTAAGATCATAAAGCGTATGCTTAATATCCATTGATGCTGTTTCAATGATAATCTGCTCATAAATATAGCGATACTAATTGAAACGAGGAGGAGATTGTTGAGTCGTTAAATAACGTCTCTTTATCTCCCATGGATCTTTCATCCATTTCTCATCATTTTGTTTAATGATCAATACTGTTTCTTCCACATATTTGTTTAGAATGTATTGTTCTGGTAGTAGAAGAACATCTTTTACTGTAGGTTGGCTAGAAGAAGCTGAAGAATTACTGGATTGAGTATTCAGACTCGGGAATTCTGTATAATAGAAATTAGCTCTGCCTCGGCCTCGTTGACCGCAGCCACAGCCTCTACTGGTCATTCCTGCAAATATTTTGTTGTTAGAAAATCTGGTAAAGAATTCCATTTTCCTTTGATATATTCGATATCAAAGTCAAATACGGATAAAGTACTTTGCCATGTAGCAAATATTTGTTTTGAAGCTAAATTCTGAACGTCCTTTTTAAATATCTATTTTGCAGCTGAACAATCAACTCGAATTAAAAAGTGTTGATTTAAAAGATCATCCTGAAATTTTAAAACACATTTAACAATCGAAAGACATTCTTTCTTTATTGTGGGATAGTTTAAAGAAGGTCCTTTCCAAGTTCCTGAAGTAAAACGAATAAGATCTTCTTTTTTACTGTTAGGATTAAATTATTTTAGAATACTACCATATCCCGTATTAGAAGCATCAGTTGGAACGATCTTCTTCCATTCTGGATTGGGTAAGGATAAACAAGGTAGCTGTTTGACCCTGGCCTTAGTCCTTTTTACTGCATCAGTATGTTCAGTAGTCCAAGGTAAAGGATTTTTACATAACCGGGTGTAAAGAATAGCAGTATCTTGGGAAAGGTTAGTATAATAGTCGCGAATATAATTTAGACTTCCCAAAAATCTTAGCAGTTGATTAGTATCTGTAAGACCCCAACTTTTATAAATAAAGATGAACTTTTTATAAATATCATTTTTGAATATTATGGAGTGAAATTGATATAATGTTATAGTTATGGGTAATATTTATAAATTTTGTAAAGTACACAAGTTGCTATATAATATTCGATTGGTCGGGGAATATTCATTTTAACAGAGAATATTCGTACGACGACACAATTATTGGTGGACCCTACAACGGAATTATTGTCGAATTGAGAAAACGACAAAAATACTTATGAAAATAACGGCGGAAGTTTTACCATTAATACTGTTGAACTACTCGGTAGTAAAAGTACAGTAATACGCATGGTTGCATAGTAGCACACGGTATTGATTATTGATGCTTACGTGATAAGTCACTCAGTTTTATTTTATTGGTATTATTAATGTAATAAAATAGAAAAGATTTTTATATAAAACATAATACTTTTATAAAGTTATTCGTTTTATTAGGCTAATAGTAAAATCTTTTTATATAAAACAGAATACTTTTATAAAGTTATCTATTTTATTAAACAATAATTAGAATATATTATATTTTATTATGCATAGTGTTTGTATAGTGCCCGCATAGTGTTTGCATAGTAAAATCTTTTATAAAGTTATTCGTTTTATTAGATTATAAATAGAATATATTATATTTTATTTAAAAGATTTTGCTTTAAATATGGACCGTCAGATTAAAGTAAATCAATCTAGACTGTTCATGAGTTAGTTACTATGCAGTCTATTTTTCTATAAATAGAAGCTCATTCCTTCATTATTTTCTTACGAATTTACTGAAACTCTAGAGAGAGAAACTATAGAGAGAAAAAAGAAAAGTATTCTGCTACTTCACTACTCCGATATCAAGTTTCTTTTACGGTAAGGGATATTATTTATTGTACTCGTAAGGAGTATTATTTTTTTTTGTATTCATGAAGAGAACTTCTGTTATTCCATTCTTTATTATTCTGCTGGAATAACCAGTATACGCAGACTACCCTATACTTGGTGACATTCTTCTATTATTTCGTCTTTATTATTATTCTGTTGGAATATCCTGTCTGTGCGTTTTACGCTGGACCTAGTTCCGTCTTTACTATTATTCTGTTGGAATATCCTGTCTGTGCGTTTTACGCCGGACCTAGTTCCATTATTCGTTATTCTGTCAGAATATCCTGTCTGTGCATTTACGTCGGACCTGGTTCTATTATTTATTATTCTGTCGGAATATCCTATCGGTGCGTTTACGCATGACCTGGTTCCATTATTTATTTTCCTATTAGAATAACCTGTCTATGCGGTCTATCGCATGCATGATGATTTCTTTTGTTATTCCATTCTTTATTATATTCAGTTGGTTAAAGTTTTGACTTTTATACTCCATGAAATTAGTGGAATATCCTTGATATTTGCGCTTCATCCAGTATCTTTTCATGAAAATATTCTTCCGAGCATTCTTGAATTTTACTGCATAAAGCAGTATCATATTGACAATTTGGACGTTATTGGTTCCTGGATAAATTAATTCTTGAACTTGTTTTAGTGAATTCTTATATCATTGTCATCATCCTCATATTTATATTCTGTTGAAAGTTATCTGTGGCCGGTAGTGCATAGATGGACTTGGTATGATTATGACCAGAGATTATTCGGTATAATCATGACCGTAATGTTACAAATGATGTGGTAAAAGTCCTCATTGGCCCGTAGTGCATTGATGGACAGTGGTTGGCATGATCATGACCATTAATGAATACACAAATATTCTTGGCCCGTAGTGCATGGATAATTGTGGTCGTGATACTAAAGAATATCCTTAACCGTAGTGCAGGGGTAATTCGATGATGTGGATTATTTTTTTTAAGCTGAGTCCCAGCGATAAAAGTCATGAAAAAACCTTTTAAATCATAGAAGATAGTAGATTTTATTCTCTACTTAACTCTTCTAATGGGTTGCTTGTTTCGCTGCAGTTAAACTTGATGTTTGTTATATTGTATCAGTTTAACACTGTTTAAGGCTAATGATAATTTATTCTGCATTATCTTAGTCATAATATTTCTTACTGGGCTAGTTGAGCTCACCCTTTCTTTCATTGTTCTCTTTAGGAAATAAGAATATAGTTGGGACGAGTCGGGGAACAGAGTGATGGACCAAATGATAGTATTAGTAGTCCTCACCATTCTGTTAAATAGTGTGACAATAAATGTAACGAGGACTTATTCTGAGAGTGGATATTGTCTAGAAGACAGTACTTGTATTAAAACTCACAACTCTCTTGTCGTATATTAACGATTGTATTTGTATTCTGTACCATGTATTTGGCGACTCAGAATAGGTGATGTATACCTATTTTAGGGGCGTCACAGTATCTTTGATTTCATCCGGAAATTTAGATGCAAATTCAATACATCTGTCGATTGGAATAATAGTTCCATTGAAAATATTATATCCAAGAAATCGGATTTTTGTCTGGAAAAGTTTCATTTTAGGGGCAGAAACCACCAAACCATTTTTTATGATTACATTTTTGAAAATATTTAAATGTTTAATGTGATGTTCAATGGATGAAGAGAAAATTAAGACATCATCGATATAACAAATAATAAATTTAGTAAAAGGATTAAAAATATCATTCATGATATGTTGAAATTTATAAGGTCCATTTTTTACACCAAATGGGAGAACATTCCATTCATAATGGCCAAAGGGTACTGTAGAAGCAGTTTTATAAGTATTCTGTTTTCTAATTTGTATTTGCCAAAATCCTGATTTCATGTCAAACTTAGAGAAAATAGTGGCATCATGAAGTCTGTTAAGAAGGTCCTTTTTATTAGGAATCGAATATCTAATCTATTGAAGGGCTTCATTAAGCTGTTTATAATTAATAACGAGTCTAGGAGTACCTCGCTCAATTTCTGAATTTTTATTAACATAAAAGTCTGTACAACTCCACGGGGAAGTACTGGGTTTTATTAATTTTTTCTATTTAAGGGACTCAATTTCAGTTTTACAAAGAAGTAAATATTCCATTTTCATTTGACCGTGTCGAGATTTAGTAGGAATATTTTTCTCGTTAAAATTAGGGATATAAGGAAGTGAAATAATATGTTTCTTCCTATTCTAGAAAGCATTCAGAACATCACTACAGATTTTAGTTTGAAGAGTTTTATGAATCAATTTTATTTTTTCCTGTAAAGAAGGCAGTAAGATTCTTTGTTCAGTAGAAAGAAATTTTTTTTCTTTTTGAATAAAATTAATCTGTTTTTCTTTAGAATAAATCATGTGCTTAACTTGATTTAATTCTTTAGTATAAGGTTCTGTTATAAATTCAAACACAATATGCCTGTTGTTAAGAGTTGTATGAATACCTAAAGTATCAATTTTTGAAATGGGCATTAAAAGACATAGGAAAGAGGTGCCCAAGATGATACTTTGATTCATATTTCGGATAAGGACAAAAGAAGTAGGTAAACATAAACCTTGATTACAGATTAAGGCTTCAGGAATTTTATATTTAATATTCATCGTATTTCCACTTGCACTGGTTAAAGATTGAGTGGTTTTCTGGAAGTATTTAGTAGGAATTAATCCTTCCTGGATACAGTTCATGTCAGCACCACTATCGACAAGGGCAATAGCATCTTTAATGATAAATTTCGGTTTAATAACAAAAGTAATTCTGATATACCATTTCTGAAAGACTACTTGATTCATAAGCATTAAATATTGTTCAGAAGATTCTAAATTGTTATCTTGTTTACGATTTAACTGTTGTTTGATATTATTTAAATCTTGAAAAATAATAACATTGGTATTCTGTAACTGTTTTATTTTAGATTTTAAAACATTTATCTCACTCTTGAGATCCTGAATAGTAGTGGGCTTTTCAGAGGTAGAAACGTTTTGCATACGTTTCATAACTTCCCTCATACTATATTGATCAATGGGAAGAATTTCTTCGGGGTTTTGATTTTTATAACAGATTTCCAAAAATCTTAATTTAATTTCTGGATCTTTAATTTGATCAGCTAAGTTGAGAAGGGATTTTTGGGTGTCGGTTAAGACATTGATACTAGGTCCTCCAATATCTAAACCATTCATTTTGACTATAACTTTCCAATAGTCAGCTTCAGTAGTGGTATTACAGTTATTAATATTATAGGTTTGGCATTGTTCATTACCAGAATCATTACTAAAATCAGAATGGATTTCTGCAAGATCGTCATCTGAGCTTTGCTCTGAACTACTACTGGATAAACAATTAAGGATTTGTTGTTGAATGTCCTCATTAAGAGACATCTCATTAAGTTTTTGTTTTAACTTTGATTTGCATTTATTAGCAAAGTGTCCTGTTTTACCACATTTATAACATTGGATTTTGGAATTATCTTTTTTTACTACTGATCTCTTTCTTCTTAGTAGATTTTTCAGGGGTTTTGTTATTAGAAGATTTTCTAGAAGAATGTCTTCGGTAAGATCTGGAAGGTTCAGAACTTTGCTGTCTTTTGGGGATATTGTAATTTTGTTTCATAAGAGAATTGGTCACAAAATTCTCCTACCTCATGCTTTTTAGTGAGATTTTGTTTTTACATTAATTGTTGGAGTTTCATATCATTACATAAAGATAATCCTTCTTCAATAATTACTGATATAAGATGGCCATAAGAATACTGGTCATAAGGGATACTCATTCGGTCATGCATATCTCTTAATTTTTTGCGGATTTTTTCAGCAAAAAAAGTAGGAAGGCCGTCAATAAACTTGGCTTTCCAATGTTCACTGTTGGCATCTGACCTTTGCATAACTTTCATTAGAAAGACGTCTTTATACCATCTAAAATGGGTGAAAGAAGGGCAATGAAGATTCTGTAAGAGTTCTCTACCTCTATCATTATTCACAAGTCCTGGTCCAACAAAATGATGGAGAACAACTTGAACTAAGGTGTAGCAAGTGTCTTCCTTTCTTGTTAGAAGTCTAGTAATAGGATTAGTTTCATTCTTATAGGATTGAAGAATTTCAGTTCTCAAGTTTTCAGTAATTGCATTATCCCACCATCCTTTAAGAATGCCGGTAAATCCATTTACTAAGAAACGACAGATCTGATGGTCTATATTATCATTCTATTTACAGACTGTTGCATACATCATGATATAATGGATGGTTTCAAAAATTTGATATTCAGCTTTACCATCAATATTCCATTCATAAATAGTTTTACCATGGTAAGATTTTTGAGAATGAAGAAAGTCTTCTTCATACAGAATATCTTGCGGAGTAGGTCTAAGGTAGTAATACCTACTAGGTCCGGATAAAGCCATACGATTTATAGGCTTGCGACTGTAAGTGGTTTTATTAATATTTTGCATTTCCTAAAAATTATTTTGGATTTCCAATATATGAATAGGAGAAATATTATTAGAATTATCTTCATCACTGTCAGTATCATTATTACTGTTATGAGAAGAGGGCTATCCAGATATCATATTAATTTGGGACGAAGATGCAGTTGTAAGCTTTAAATCTTTCATTTTATTTAAAAGATTATCAATAAACTCATCATCATATTTAGAAGATTTCATTTTGAAATTACTAACTTCTAAAGGTGGTTTGATAGTTACAGGTTCAAGGTCAAACTTCTGAGGAACAACTTGACAATTATCATTAATGTGATTTATTTGTTCTTCTATCCTGGTTAACTGTTTTCCTACAGTTTGAAGGAATAGATTTGTACAATTATTCTATTTAGATAAAGGTAAAATATCTTTTATTTTCACTTCTTCCTGTTGATGGGGTGTTTCAGATATATCAACATACAGATTGATAACTAAGGGTTTTAAATTTTCATTTCCTGAGCTAAGTTCAAGGGACTTAGGAGGCGGATGAATAGATTATATAATATTACCACTTATGGTAATCCAGTCCTTTTGAATTCCAGTTAACACATTCAGTTGACTTTCAATGTAAAATTCAGACTTTAAAACAAAATCATAATACCATTTAGCAAATGATATAATGCACTGATTCATATTTAGATAAGCATAATAATTAGCTTTAATATCTGCTAATTTTTTATTATCATGATTTTTAAAATACCAATTTCTAAAGTTCTGGTATTTTTCTTGCATAAACTCCAGGTTTAAACATTGACGAATTTTACTATAAGGAGAAAAATCCATTAACATTCAAAAATCATATCACTAGCAGTTGGACTATAAGGTCTTCTGTTTTGAGGAGTATTTGTTTCATAAATACCATGAGGTATTTGATTTTCAGAAATATGAATTCCTCTGACTAAGTCTTCATTTCTAACAGACTCATTACTTGGATTTTTAGATTCTTGATAAACAGATTCTAAGGGATCAGACACAGATTGTTTGGATGATTCAGGAAAATCTATGTTATAAGAAACATGATTAATAGACCGACTTCGGGTAAAAGGTCTCTTAAATTTTAAATAAATATTTCCATTACTGGTTTGAACAACATCCTCAATGGATTGTTAATTATGGGCCTGGTAGGCACGGCGTTAGTAATTTGACATTGTTTCGGGAAAGTTATTTCTTCCCAAGGAATCATTCTGGGAATTGCCACTTGACTACTAAAAATATTAGTGTCTATAAGGACTGTATGTCCCTGTTGGCTTTGTTTTCAGATATAAGGGTTTAAAGTAGTTAAAATTTTAAGATGAATACGGAATAATATGGCAAAAGGAGGAGATTCTGGTAGATACTCATAACCATGAGATATAATTCTCATTTCTAAAACTTTTGACAAATTGTTATCAGTTAAGGCAACACTTAAATTTGGGTAAATATTGAAATATACTGGTCCATGAACAAGGCTGGTTTTAATAGCTCCCATAAGAGAGGCTTTTCAGTTAAGACACCTACCATCTCTTAGTGTACACTGAATACTGGTGTTTTGGCCAAGTAAAGTCAAAGGTTTAAAAGCTACTTGGACAAGTCCTATATGAACATATTTATATTTTTGCAAAAAAGAAAATAAATCTTCAACATGCAATAAATATAAAATTTCATCATTATTCTGTAAAGGAACAGCATGCTCAAAGGTTTTAATTATTCTTTTACTGATAAAATCAAAGGTTCCAATTTTATAAATTGTTTCTGGTTTGATTTTAGGAATGGTCCATTTATTTAGGGCTTCCTTTACATCCTGATAAGCAATAAGTTTAGTTGCTTCCAAAGTAGAAGCTGAGGCATTAGCTACTGTTGTCACCAATGAGGTAGAAAAATCAGTCATTTTTCAAAGTGATCATATATGCATAATTTATAATTAATATATTCATTAATATGTCAATAAACTAAACATGGCTTTGATACCAAAGGAGGGAAGGATCGAGAGAGATACTAATCAAGCACGTCTGTCAATGATTTACAGAGGATAAAAGCCACAACGCCATAACACGGCTAAAGGCAAGTCCTAAACGCGACTTGGGTGACATTCCACTTAACCAAGTATCAACCTCATTCTGTCTTATTTAATAAAATGGCATGAATATTTTAAAGGCATATTAAATATATATTAACAGATAAATTATTACATATATGATCTCATAAAGTTACTGTTGGTTTGGGGGTCTACCCAAAACTATAAGCCGACAGGTTTCTTCCTGTATGGCTTCTTTAGTGGAAACTATTAACTGTTCAGATTTATTAAACTGTTCTAAAAAATAAGAATGATTATGGTTATCTGTGAAAGCCCCGAACCCGAGTCCTATATCACTGCGGATTCGGTACAATCATTCTATTACTATTACAATCATTCTATAACTATTGTGGAAGATATAAATATAAATTGTTTATACAATAAATTTTACACACTATTCCCCAAGGTCGAGTAACATTCACATAAACACAATTCATTATCATATCTGACATACAACATTATTATCATACAATACTATTACAAGTCTAATCGCACACATTAACTTTAAGCTAGAACTGTCTTTAACCTTTTCTTGTATCCAACGCATTCGCCTTAATCTGTAATGTTTTATCATGATATAGCAAGGGTGAGGATGAAGGTTGCCCCGCAAGTTTAAATTTATAATTTAACGATATATCATGATTGAAAGAATCTAAAAAATAAGCTGGCTATAATTCAACAATATAATTGTGAACTAGCAAGAACAAACTTCTGACTGAACAAGTATTAAACATGAACAAATATATCTGGACCGAATGATAATGAAGGTGATCAGCCTTTCATACCTGACTTATACATGTAATATGTACAGAGTACAATTCTACAATGGTAATCAGCAATGATTAATCATAAGCATATCTGAATAAAATAACTCTTAGTAGAGTTAAGTAAAACTTGCCTGAACCGCTGATTACCGCTATGTAATTTAATAAGTTTTGTCTGAACCTAATATAAATAATAACGATCTACACATTAGAATAATATCATCACAGTATTTAAAATCACCTTAACACATAACCTTATCAGTCTACAACACACATAAGACTTGGTATCAAGTCAAACTATTGCAATCTGAGTTGAACCCGACACAAATCTGACATCCCAACGGTCTAGTCGGACTATTCACGAGTTTAAGTTCAATTAAACTCTGTCTAAACACTTAACCATTATCTCAGATAATTTTAATATTAGTCAAAATATTTTTTATAAGTTCGTAATAATTTTCAGATAATTATTACTATTTATCAAGATTTTTCAATCATTAAACTCGTATTTAAATAAATTAAATACCACAATATTCTATTATCATTAATATTTATTTATTATCAAATATTAATGAAATAAATGTCATAATATTATAATATATTTATAATATCATAAAGTATTTTTAATACTTCAAAATAACATTTATATGATTTTTAAACAATTAAATTTATTATCCGATAATTATTATTAATATTAAAATATTAATATTTTCATGACAAATTATCAAAAGTTATCTTTTATAACTTAGAATATTTTTATAACACTTAAATCATTTTTATATGATTTTTAAATCATTAATTCTATTTTTCTATAATTTATTTAATATATTTATTAAATAAATTAATTACCATTAATATTAATTAATTAATAAAATTCCTCACAAAATATTCAAAGTCATTAAAAATAACTTAAAATATTTCCTTACACCATAATATAATTTTTTATAATTTTTAAAGTATTAAAATTATTTTTAAATAATTTATTTAATATTATAATTAAATAAACTAAATACAATTTATATTCCAAAAATATTAAATATTTATGAAATATTCTCTAAATAATTAAAAACTATTTTTTAGACTTTAAAATAATTTTTCATAATTTATTATGTATTTTTAATAATTAAAAACTATTTTTATCTATTTATTTAATAAAAATAATTATTTTTTGAAATTATCTGCCACTAAAGGGCCCTATAGCGACAGACCCGTCGCTATAGGTGTTCTTGAGCCTGTTCTTGAGCTGCCCAGAACTTCAAGTCAGTGAATATGCTAGCTAGTTTGACCACAATTATAACTTATATATTGTTGTTATCTAGGCTGTTTAATGCAATACTGTGGTAGTACAGATGTAGTATTACGATCTTAAACAAATTTCATGGTCAAAACATAACCAAGCTGCAAGATCCAAGCTCCAGAATATGTTGTCAAACATGTTCTTGAGTTTCTGGGTTGTCCAGAAACTCAGGCAATAACGAGGAGGCTACTTTGAATCCTCATATCGTGCGTTCTGGGTTTGTTTTGTGCGATTTAAAGGTTAAATATTGCAGACAACATGACAGGGTACAACATATAACATCACTGCAGCCTAACAACATCACCTATTCAAGATCTGGGCCGGTCAAAGTAGCCTAGAAGAACTGTCGTTGAACATTTCTGGTTTTTTCAGAAATGTTCTTCAGCAGATGGTCAACCTATGTTTGACCAGTCGTATATTTGATCCTGTTAACGATCTGGCAGGTCTAATGGCTTAGATGTGTAGTATGAATGTCAAGCTACAATACCAAAACCAAAACATGGCTAAAATGCTAACACACAACAAGATTAAAGGCTAGCAAACCTTGTCAGAAGCCATCTGGGCAAATCTGGGCTGCCCAGATTCAGATTTTCGTGCTTGGTCAACGGCCTTTGACTGATCATATTTTGAAATATATACATGATCTGAGATTGATTCAAGTCTCATATCAAAGATCTAATAAAAAAGAACAGATCTATAACATAAAATACACCAAACATCAAACACCCACAGATCTATGAGGTCTGACATATGGCTGTCAGATGACTTTTTCCAGCTTTTCCAGATTTCACAAAATGCTAGATTCGAGGACTTTGATATTATGGATCTGGGATTTTACAACCCAGATCACTAAATAATATCCAATTACACATATCTAGCCAACAAATTACAACATATAATATTAAATCATGAGATTTCTAAGTTTAGGGTTTTTATACCTTTTAGGCTTTGATCTTGATTCTAATCATCATGATCTGTTCTTAGCTTGCTATGGATCATATAAGGGACTGATATACTCCATATTTTCTTGGGTCTAGAGAGAGAAAGTGTGGGTTGAGAGTTTGTCACAAAAATGAGGCTAGATAATGACTTTCTCTCTCTTCAATTATCTTATAAACTTGAATGCAAATGAAATGGCTGGTATGGGGGCTAATAGTTGTTGAACTCAGCCATATAGGGTGGCTAGATTTGGTCAAATCACCCAATATTTGGCAAGATTCTCATGTCTCCTCCAATAATGCCAAAAAGGGCATATTGGACATTTGTTTTTTTTTCTAATTTAATGGCATATTAGTAAATTATCCAAACTCTTAGGGTTTAGGGTTTAACCCTTAGGGTTTAGGATTTAACCCTAAAATATTCGAAATTTAATTTCTAGGATTTCCAAATTTGGGTTTTCGAAATAGAAAATCAATATTTCAAAATTATAATTAGGATTTTCTAATTATATTAAAATTTACTAATCTTTATTCAAGCTTACTAATTAGGATTAATATTTCCTAATTAAAATTACTAATTTAACAATTAGGTTTCATGATCATGCATTAGGGTTTATAACCCAAGAATTAGGGTTTTTAAATTATTAAAAATCTAATTAATCATTAGGGTTATCCCTAATTAGTTTTGTAATTAAAATACATAAACCTTATACATAGCATTTAAATTTCTAAATTAGGATTTTTAATATTCGATTAGGGTTTCAAATTCCCAGAACTGAAATTAAGGTTTCCAGAACCAGTTTCAGGGTTTCTTATAAATCGTAAGATTTTTCTAATTGAACGATGACGTTCTTAATATAATATTAGGATTTGCCACTTATATAGTTTATCAGGTCAACCCTTGACCCTTAACCATATAGTGTACTCATATACAACTATATACACAGAACATATACACTTATATACTTAATCCTGAATAATTCACCACAAAGATTTTTAAATCCAAAAATTTCTTTTCAGAAATGTCAAATCCATTCACTTATTTTATGTCTAGGTTTATTATTTAACATTTATTCAATAATTTAAGATTTAAATAATTTTCTAAATTCTTAGTTCGTCACATTATCTGTAGCAGTTTGATATACTATTTGATAACGATTACTGTTATCAGTATGATAATTTAAAAGCTCAAGTAAGAAAACATAAAAATTAATAGAATCAATAATTTAAACTTACAGTAGAGCTCTGCAGATCTTTAAACTTCAAACTTTTATATATATACCAAATATTTTACACAGAGAGAGGGGGAAAGTACAGAGAAAATGCAAAGAAAAGTTTTGCTTTAACAAATCTAATATCATTAATATTAAATTATTAATGAAATTTGTTTTAAAATAACAAAAATTATATTTTATAACTTAAAATATTATTAAATACCTTTTTATCATTTAAAATGATTTTTAATATAATAAAATCAATTTTAATTAATTTATTTAATGCATTTATTAAATAAATTAAATATCAATAATATCTAAATAAATATTAAAATTTATGGAAAATATGTCAATTAATTAAAAATTAATTTTTATAACTTTAAATAATTTTTTAAACTATTTTTAGAATTTTTAATAATTAATTTCTATTTTTAAATGATTTTTTGAAAATAAATTAAATAAAATTATTAAATCTGCCGCTATAGCCTTTAGCGACAGAAAGCGTCGCCTTAGGTGTTCTTGAGCCCTCAAGAACATTCATAAGTAGTTTCGAGGTAGCTAGTTTGACCCTGAATCGTGAACTGTGTAATATGTTTCTGTGCATGTTGTTAGTTAGAGATTATAGTACTAATATAATACTACAAGATCCAACAACAATCGTGGTCAAACAACATAATACCAGAGAGATCTAGACTCGCAAAGTAGCTGTCAGACCTGTTCTTTATTTTTGGGTTACCCAAAAATGAAGAACAGTTCGTGAGGCCTACTTTGCGCTTCCACAACTTTCTGTTCATGTAATGTTTGTGTGATCTAATGGGTGCAGTGTGTAGCCAGCATGACAAGGAAGAGATCCATCACTTAAACGACATATAAAAGCATCACAATCAACAAATATTGTTCGATCAAACCATGTCAGTCGACACGTTCATATGTTTTCTGGGTTACCCAGAAAACAGAGAACGTGATCGACTTGGCTAGTTTGACCGGCCACTGAATCCAATCCGTTAGATGTTTAAGTGTTCTAAAGGCCTTAATATGTAGTATATATTACATATTAAAGATTAGATACAATAACAATAACAGATCATCAAAATATTGTCAGATCCGAGCCCATGAAGATCTTGTCAGAGCCTTCTGGGCACGATCTGGGTTTTCCAGATTTGGAAAGTCATGCTCGGTCAACTAGGTTTGACCAGCCATAACTTTTAACCTGTTCATGATCTGGGCTTGATTCCAGTTTCATATCAAAGATCTCATAGCATACTACAAGATCAAAGCTTAAAACAACCAAAACAATAAACATACAAAGATCTATAAGCATTGACATTCGGTTGTCAGACACTAATTCTAGTTTTTCCAGATTTTGAAAAATGACAAATTCGAGCCAATAGATGTTATGGATCCAACATCTATCAACCCAGATCATCAATATACACTACATACAACATGTTTAACAACAAAAAAACTAACATCTAACATAAGATCAAAGGTCAGATTTCGTTTAGGGTTTTATACCTTTATATGAACTAATCTTGATTCTAGGCTACTGATATGTTAATGGAATTCGTGGGGCTTGGTTTTGGAACTGAAGTGCTAAAGTATTTCGTGGATTTTGAGAGAGGATAGCTTGATTGAGTATTTGATGAGCAAATGAGAGAAAATGAGCAATTTTCTCTCTCTAATTCTATATATATCATGTATGCAATGGGTGGGCTGATATGTAATGGCTGATTTGTATGTATTTTCAGTCATAAAGAAGTCAAGAGTTGGTAAACAACTAAAGTGTTGGCAAAATGTACAAGTTCAGTAAGAATAATGCAAGAGGGTAGTTTGGTCATTAGGCATCTAAATTTAATGGCAAAATTATAACATGGCAAACCCTTAGGGTTTAACCCTAAGGTTTCCAAAAAAAATTCTAGGATCTCATTTAGGATTTAAAATAAAAATAAAAATTAGTTTCCTAAAAATGTAATTTGGAATTTACTAATTATAATTAGTTTTCTAATTACCTTACTTGAACATTTAGGGTTTAAGATCCCACAATTAGCATTAAGGCTTATAATTAGCAATTAGGGTTTTATTTTAGTAAATTAGGGTTACTAATTTAGAAATTAGGGTTTCTAACAATTAGGGTTTTCAAATATTAATTAGGGTTTTCTCTAACTAACATTAAATCTAATAATACACAACATAAATCATATAACACCATTACTACACAGTCTTGAACTCGTATTTAACTTTTGAACTAAGATTTAACAAATTAATATTAGGGTTTCTAATAAATAGGTTTTACTAATTAAAAATAATACATTACATTATAATTAACATTAACACGACTACATAACGACTTAACAAATTTTTAAAGTCATATTTGACTTTTTAAATTAGGGTTTATTAGCAATACTAGGATTTTGACATGTTACACCATAATTGACCAATTATCAGTCTACACACATACAGTACACATTTATAGTACTGAAATATAATTAATATTATATTATTATTCTCATTCCTTGTTCTAAATCCAAAATTAGGGTTTGGATTCCATATCTGATATATCTTTCAAATATGTACCATAATTAATTAAATTAAAGTAATTAACTTAACTAATTTGAATACATTCATATAATAAAATAGTAATTATAATAATTACAATAATCATTTCATATATTATTTAAATAATATAATAATCATATTTTCATAAAAAATAATTAATAAAAACATTTATACTATAAAATTAATTACTATAAGAATATAATTTATTATGATTAATAATTCTAAAAAAATTATTTATAATTATTCAAGAAATAAATAAATTTTCATTTATTACAAATATACATACACATTACCTGGTACATATTCCCACCTTTAAAATAATAATAATAAAATTATATACAAAATTTCTTATTTATTTATATAGAAAATATTGGGTTATTACACATGATGGCTCTTTTCCACGATTTAATGCATAAGGAGAAAGAGATCTACATGGATGACATCATTGTCAAATTCCGGAAGGAGGAAGACCACCTAGACCATCTCAAAAAGCTCTTCAACAGGTTGCGTAAGTACAACTTGAAGTTGAATCCAGCCAAGTGCGCCTTTGGCATTAAATTAGGTAAGTTACTAGGATTCCTAGTCAGCCATAAATGTAAGACCCCAACTTTTATGAATAAAGAATAATTTTCTCGAAATATATTTTTGAATATTATGGTGTGGATTTGATATAATGTTATAGTTGTAGGTAATATTTATAAATTTTACAAAGTAAGCAAATGGTTATATAATATTCGATTGGTCGGGGAATATTCATTTTAACAGGGAATATTCGTATGACGGCACAATCATTGGAGGACCCCACAACGGAAGTATTGTCGTAGTTAGAAAATGACAGAATTATCTTTTTACAAAAATAACGACGAAAGTGTTGCCGTTAAAACTGTTGAACTACCCGGTAGTAAAAGTATAGTAATACGTGTGGTTGCATAGTAGCACACGGTATTAATTATTGATGCTTACGTGAGAAGTCACTTAGTTATACTCAATTATTACTACAGTAATTGTTGCATCATATCTCTCATATTATTGATTCAAGTATTCCCACAGTATCATCTGCATAATATTTTATATTATTAAATCAATAATTGAGACGATAAAGTTATTCATATTATTATTTACAATATTGACATTGTCTAGAAAGTTCTGTTAAGGAGAGGTTTGGTCATCTAATTGCGTACCAATAAGGAGAAATCCTTATCGAAAAGCCCTCTCTTTCCTGAGAATGATCTGGTTGTTAAATATTATGAGTTATGATATTAATGATGAATAAGTTCGTGTTGATTAAAGATGAAATTGATAGTTCCATTGTGTAGAAATTATTAGTGTTAGTGAAAATCGACATTTATTTCGATATTAATTGATGTCTGGAAGTTATACTGACCAATCGAGTAATTAATCGGATAAATGACCAATTAATTGCTATTAATTCACATGATTATAACTATTTGTTCACATGTGTGTACTATTGATTCACATTCTTGTATTATTAGGGGTGGTGGTGCAAGATTGATAATACTTGCATGACTAAGTTCAAAATAGAGGTATAGATGGAGGTACTATACTGTAATTCGTATTTTTACATGTCTAAAACTATTGATTCACATGATTTACTATTAATTCACATTATTTACTATTAGGGAAGGTGGTGCAAGTTTGATAATGCTTGCAGGACTAAACTAAAAATGAAGAAAAAGAGGAAGGTATTATACTGTAATATTTCGAGCCCCAAAATGTGCAATTATCGAAACTATATTTTCCTATAAATAGAAGCTCATTCTTCCTTCATTTCTCACCAATTCACAAAAGCTATAGAGCAATTATTATAGAGAGAAAGAAGAAGAGAAGTCTGCTTCCTCACTATTTCAGTATCCAATTTTTCTAAGGTAAGAGGTATTATTTCTTCGTATTCATGAAGAGAGTTATTTTCTTTCAATACTCGTAAGGGTTGTTATTCCATTCTTTATTATTATGTTGGAATAACCCGTCTATGCGAAGTACCGCATACATAGTGAAATTCTTCTATTATTCCATTCTTTATTGTTCTGTTAGAATAACCTGTCTGTGCGGTCTATCGCATGCCTGGTGAATTCTGTTGTTATTCCATTCTTTATTATTCTGTTGGAATTTCCTGTCTATGCAGATTACGCATGACCTAGTTCCCTTCTTTATTATTCTGTTAGAATATCATGTCTGTGCGGATTACGCATGACCTGGTTCCATTTTTATTATTCTGTTGGAATAACCTGTCTGTGCGGTCTATCGCATGCCTGGTGAATTCTTTTGTTATTCCATTCTTTATTATTATGTTGGAATAACCTGTCTGTGTGGACTACCGCATGCTTGGTGAATGATCCTTCGTATTCATTCCTTATTTAGTTGTGGAAATGATCTGTCTACGTGGATTACCGCATGGCGGGTGAAAATCCATTTACAGTTTTATATATTCTACTATACTCATTTGGTTAAAGTTTTGGCTTCTATACTCCATGAAATTAGTAGAATATCCTGGATATTTGCTCTTCATCCAGTATTTTTTCATGGAAATATTCTTCTGAGCATTCTTGAATTTTACTCCACAAAGCAGTATCATATTGACAATTTGGACGTTATTACTTTCTAGATAAATTAAATTATAAAATCTTTAAAATTTATCTTGAACTTATTTTATTGAATTATTATGTCATTGTCATCATCTTCATGCTTATATGGTGATGAAAGTCATCTTTGGCTTACGTGCATAGATGGACTTGGTATGGTTATGACCAGGGATTATTCGGTATAATCATCATCGTAATGTGACGAATGATGTGGTGAAAGTCCTCATTGGCCTGTAGTTCATTGATGGACAATTGTTGGTATGATTATGACCTGGGATTATTCGGTATAATAATGACCATTGATGATTACATGAATATCCTTAGCCGTGGTGTAGGGATAAGTTGATTTTATTTATTAAGTTGAGTCTCAGTGATAAAGTTGATGAAAAACTTTTTAAATCATAGAAGATAGTAGATTTTATGCTCTACTTGACTCTTCTAATGGATTGCTTGTTCCGCTGCAGTTAAACTTGTTGTCTATTATATTCTATCAGTTTAACATTGTTGAGGGCTAATGATAATTTGTTCTATATTTTCTTAGTCATAATATTTTTTACTAGGCTAGTTGAGCTCACCCTTTTGCTTTCATTGTTCTCTTCAGGAAATGAGAATGTAGCCGGGACTAGTCGGGGAATGGAGTGATGGTCCGAGATGGTGTCATACTAGTCCTCACTATTCTATAAAATAGTGTGATAATAAATGTAATAAGGACTCCATTGAATGTGGATATTGTCTAGATGACAATATTTGTATTAAAACTCATAGTATATGTTTTGTCGTATTTTACACGACAGTTGTATAATTAAGTTTTTATTTATATTTTATACCATATATTTGGCGACTCAAGATGAGTGATGTATACCTATTTTGGGGGCATCACAGTTGGTATCAAAGCTTAGGGATATGATCCCTGGCTGAGATGTGAGACAAGAACTAGGAAAGGAGAGACGGGGAATTCCTTCGCTAGCATGACCTACCTAAGTTTATTTGGTATTTAATTGGTCGGTCAGAGTATAGGGATAATATGTGATATGTTAATTAACCCTTATTTTGTGGCAGTATTTGAAAATGACATCCGAGAATGTTGAGAATAACAATGGAGCACAGGAGACCATTGAGTCACCACAGATCAATACCCAAGATAATGTGCAACAGAAAGACAATAATCCTCAGGTAAACAACAACACCGACCAAATGGCGAATGACGGAATGTTTAGGAGCTTTCTGCAATTCGTACAATATCAGGCAAGAGAGACTCCTGTCCAAAATACAGGTGTAAACACTGGCAACTCTCAAACGGTCACCGCTAAGCAGTTCAAGGAGCTGGGACCACAGGAGTTCTTTGGAGAGCCAAAACCACTTAAGGCAGAGATGTGGATAAAGCAGATCACTAAGATATTTAATGTCTTGGGATGCTCCGAGGAGCAAAAGGTTCCTTTTGCCACCTTTATGTTGCGAGCAGGGGCAGATTACTGGTGGGAATCTGTAAAGCGTACTCAACATGCCGCACTGAAGATGACTTGGGGCAAGTTCCAAGAACTGTTCAACGACAAGTACTTTCCTGAAAGTATTCATCACATGAAAGAGGTAGAGTTCATTAAACTGGAGCAAAACAACATGACCGTGTCGCAATACGAAGCCAAGTTTGCCGAGTTGTCCCGGTTTGCGTCCCACTTAGTTGATAACGAGGAGAGAATGACACAGATGTTTCTAAGATGTTTAAAACCTGAGATACGCCAATACTTAATTTCTCACAAACTGTGTTTGTATTCAGATGTTGTAAATAGGGCTCAGTTGTTGGAGTGCGATAACAAGCAGACCCAACCAAGAGAAAGCAGCCAGCAAAATGATAATACCAATGGCAGTAGTCATCGAAGCGGTGACAACAAGCGTGGAGAGAATCAACATGCCAAAAATGGTAATCACTTCGGTGGTAATCATGGACATAAAAATAAGAGTGGACATTTCAAGAGGAGGAGATTAAACAATGATGGAAAGACGTCAGCACCAGCACCTGTTGTTAAGGAAGGAGAACAACCGCAGGTCATATGTTTCAAATGCGGAGGGGAGGGACATATCAGTCCAAACTGCGTGATGCAGTCCAAAGCGTGTTATAATTGTGGAAAAGAAGGTCACCTAGCCTGATTTTGTCTAGCACCAAAGTCAAGTCCAGCTGGGATGGAGGCATCAAAGGGTGTCCCAGACAAGACAAAATCGGTAGTTCAAGGGAGAGCATTTGTCGTAACCTCCCAAAAAGCGAGGAATCCGAACGAGGTGATCACGGGTAAGCTAATCATAAACTCTAACGAAGTTTATACTTTATTTGAAACCGGTTCTACCCATTCTTTTATTTCTCCTACTTGCGCTCAACGTTTAAATTTGACTCCGAAGAAATTAGACTTTGACTTATCGGTTGAAACTCCGTTCGGAGAAACCTTCATTACATCCACTATTTATAAGTCTTGTTTGATTCAAATCGGTAACCGCACATTACCTGTCGATCTTATTTCTTTGAAAATACTTGCATTTGATGTGATTTTAGGGATTGATTGGTTAACTACTCATCATGCTAAAATCGATTGTTTTCGTAAGGTTGTTAGCTTTCATATTCCTAACCAACCTATTATGTAAATTCAAGCAACCAAACCACTAAAATCAATCACTGTCATATCAAGCCATAAAGTTATTCATTTATTAAAAAACGGATGTCAAGCTTTCTTAGCCCATGTCACGGATTTAAATAAAAATACGTCAGATTTGAATGATATTTCTATTGTTAATAAATTTCCTAACGTATTCCCTGAGGAACTTCCTGGCCTACCCCCAGAGCGTGAAATTAAATTTTGTATCGACCTTGAATCCGGTACAAAACCCATTTCCAAAGCTCCATATCGAATGGCTCCTATTGAACTTCAGGAGTTAAAAACCTAACTACAGGAATTGTTAGAAATCGGTTTCATTCGTCCTAGTATGTCTCCTTGGGGTGCTCCTGTTCTATTCGTGAAGAAGAAAGATGGAAGTATGCAACTTTGTATTGATTATCGGGAGTAGAATCATGTCACCATCAAAAATAGGTACCCGTTGCCTCGCATTGATGACCTGTTTGACCAGTTGTAAGGAGCCAAATTTTTTTCAAAGATTGATCTTCATTCCGAATATCATCAATTGAAGATTAAACTGATGAAATTCCAAAGACTACTTCAGAACTCGGTACGGGTATTATGAATTTCTAGTCATGTCTTTTGAATTGACTAATGCTCCTGCTGCCTTCATGGACATGATGAACCGAGTATTCAAAGAATATTTGGAACACTTTGTGGTCGTCTTTATTGATGACATCCTCATATACTCCAAAAGCCATGAAGACCATGAGCAATAATTGAGGCTGATACTTCAAAAGCTTCGTGAAAACAAGCTTTCTGCCAAGTTAAAGAAATGTGAGTTCTGGCTTGAGGAAGTTGCATTCCTTAGGCACGTGATATCAAATCATGGAATATCTGTTGACCCAGTGAAGATTAAAGCGATTCAAAGCTGGGAGCAACCAAAGTCAATGACCGAAGTACGTAGCTTTCTCGGCTTAGCTGGTTATTATCGGAGATTCGTGGAATGATTCTCTCGAATCGCTACTCCATTAACTCAGCTGACTTGAAAAGATACAAAGTTTGGTTGGAGCGAGAAATGTGAGAAGAGTTTTCAAGAACTGAAGAGAAGACTCATTTCAGCACATGTTCTGACAATACCATCTGGCTCGGAGGGATTTCTCATCTACAGTGATGCTTCAAGCAAAGGGTTAGGATGTGTTCTCATACAACATGGGAAAGTCATAGCCTATGCCTCACGATAACTCAAAGAATATGAGAGGAATTATCCTACTCATGATCTAGAGTTGGCAAAAGTCATTTTTGCGCTTAAGATTTGGAGACATTACCTGTATGGAGAGAAGGTGGAGATCTATATTTCTTCACTCAAAAGGAACTCAACATGAAACAACGACGATGGCTTGAGCTATTAAAAGATTATGATCATACCATCCAATACCATCCTAGAAAAGCGAACGTAGTAGCTGACGCATTGAGTAGAAGATCATATGCGGGCACGGGTGCAATATTTTTAACGCAAAGACCCATTTTGTATGACTTACGAAGGATGAAGATAGAGTTAAAGACTCTAGGGACCCATGTGATGATGGTAAATATACGAGTAGAATCGACTTTAATCGATAAAGTTAAAGCTACTCAAGCTACAGACCTGAAGCTGATGCGTATGAGGAAGAAAGTGCAAGAAGGTGCTATTCCGGAAGAAAGAATCAATGAAGAAGGAATACTTCGAGTCAACTCTAGACTTTGTGTTCCTAACAATTCTGACTTGAAGTGTAAAATCATGATGGAGGCGCACAACACACCGTTTGCAATCCATCCTGGGAGTACCAAAATGTATCGTGATCTTCGACATACATTTTGGTCGAGCAATATGAAGAGAGAGATAGCGGGGTTTATCTCAAGGTGTCTAGCTTGTCAACGAGTCAAGGTGGAGCATCAAGTGCCGAAAGGTCCATTACAACCACTTGAAATTCCAGAATGAAAGTGGGAGTACATTACCATGGATTTCGTTACTGGTCTTCCCAAGGTTTCTCAAGGCGTAGATGCGATTTGGGTCATTGTTGATAGATTGACCAAGTCTGCTCATTTCTTATCGATACAAGAAACTTATACACTTGAACGTCTTGCTCGTATGTACATAAACAAGATTGTAAGATTGCATAGTATGCTAGTATCCATAGTTTTTGATCGAGACCCAAGATTCACTTCAAGATTTTAGGTTAGTTTGCAAAAAGCTATGTGTACGGATTTATGATTTAGTTCGGTATATCATCCTCAAACGGACGGACAGTCGAAAAGGACTATTAAAACTCTTGAAGATTTATTAAGACTATGTATCCTTGACTTCAAGGGAAGTTGAGACAAGTTCTTACCATTGGTGAAGTTTTCCTACACTAATAGTTATGAAGCAAGTATTGGCATGGCTCCATTTGAGGTATTATATGGAAGAAAGTGTCATTCTCCAGTATGCTGGGATGAGGTGGGTGAAGCAACGTTATTAGGACCGAATTTGGTACGTATAACTACGAAAAAGATTCAAACGATCTGACAACGTATAAAAACCTTACAAGATCGACAAAAGAGTTACGTTGATCTTCATCGAAAGGACGTGAAATTTAATATTGGAGATCATGTGTTGTTATGTGTTGCTCCATGGAAAGGAGTTACGAGATTTAAAAAGAGGGAAAAGCTCAATCCTCGATTCATTGGCCCATTTATAATCCTCGATCGAGTAGGAACTGTGGCCTATAGACTTGCCTTATCGCCAAGTATGTCTCGTGTTCATAACATTTTTTCACATATCTATGTTACATAAATATGTGAAAGACCCAAACCATATTATTAAATTAGAACCAGATGAGATAGAGGAAGATTTAACGTATGAAGAGTTACCTGTTAAAATCTTGGATAAGAAGGATCATATTCTACGCTCCAAGGTTATACCTCAAGTCAAAGTTTTGTGGAGAAACCACGATGTGGAAGAAATAACCTGGGAGTTAGAATCTGAGATGAAGTCAAGATATCCTCACCTCTTCGATATACCAGGTACGTACCCTAATTTCGAGGACGAAATTTCATAAGAAGAGGAGGTTGTAAGACCCCAACTTTTATGAATAAAGAATAATTTTCTCAAAATATATTTTTGAATATTATGGTGTGGATTTGATATAATGTTATAGTTGTGGATAATATTTACAAATTTTGCAAAGTAAGCAAGTGGTTATATAATATTCGATTGGTCGGGGAATATTCGCTTTAACATGAAATATTCGTATGACGGCACAATCATTTGTGGACCCCACAACAGAAGTATTGTCGTAATTAGAAAACGACAGAATTATTTTTTTATAAAAATAACGGCGAAAGTGTTACCGTTAAAACTGTTAAACTACCCGATAGTAAAAGTACAGTAATACGCGTGATTGTATAGTAGCACACGGTATTAATTATGGATGCTTACGTGAGAAGTCACTTAGTTATACTCAATTATTGCTACAGTAATTGTTGCATCATACCTTTCATATTATTGATTCAAGTATTGTCACAATATCATCTGCATAATATTTTATATTATTAAATCAATAATTGAGACGACAAAGTTATTCATATTATTATTTATAATATTGACAATGTCTAGAAAGTTCTATCAAGGAGAGGTTTGGTCATCTAATTTCTCGCCAATAAGGAGAAATCCTTATCGAAAAGCCCCCTCTTTCTAGGGAATGATCTGGTTGTTAAATATTGTGAGTTATGATATTAATGATGAATAAGTTCGTGTTGATTAAAGATGAAATTGATAGTTCCATTGTGTGGAAATTATTAATGTTAGTGGAAATCGACATTTATTTCGATATTAATTGATGTCTAGAAGTTATATTGACCAATCGGGTAATTAATCGGATAAATGAGCAATTAATTGCTATTAATTCACATGATTATAACTATTTGTTCACATGTGTGTACTATTGATTCACATTCTTGTACTATTAGGGGTGGTGGTGCAAGATTGATAATACTTGCATGACTAAGTTAAAAATAGAGGTATAGATGGAGGTACTATACTGTAATTCGTATTTTCACATGTCTAGAACTATTGATTCACATGATTTACTATTAATTCACATTATGCACTATTAGGGGAGGTGGTACAAGTTTGATAATACTTGCAGGACTAAACTAAAAATGAAGAAAAAGAGGAAGGTATTATACTATAATATTTCGAGCCCCAAAACGTGCAATTATCGAAACTATATTTTCCTATAAATAGAAGTTCATTCTTCCTTCATTTCTCACCAATTCACAAAAGCTATAGAGCAATTATTATAGAGAGAAAGAAGAAGAGAAGTCTGCTACCTCACTATTTTAGTATCCAATTTTTCTATGGTAAGGGGTATTATTCCTTCGTATTCATGAAGAGAGTTATTTTCTTTCAATACTCGTAAGGGTTGTTATTCTATTCTTTATTATTATGTTGGAATAGCATGTCTATGCGAAGTACCGCATATATGGTGAAATTCTTCTGTTATTCCATTCTTTATTATTCTGTTGGAATAACCTGTCTGTGCGATCTATCGCATGCCTGGTGAATTCTGTTGTTATTCCATTCTTTATTATTCTATTGGAATATCATGTATGTGCGAATTACGCATGACCTGGTTCCCTTCTTTATTATTCTGTTGGAATATCCTGTCTGTGCAGATTACGCATGACCTGGTTCCATTCTTTATTATTCTGTTGGAATAACCTGTCTGTGCGGTCTATCGCATGCCTGGTGAATTCTTTTGTTATTCCATTCTTTATTATTCTGTTGGAATAACTTGTCTGTGTGGACTACCGCATGCATGGTGAATGATCCTTCGTATTCATTCCTTATTAAGTTGTGGAAATGATCTGTCTACATGGATTACCGCATGGCGGGTGAAAATCCATTTACATCTTCATATATTCTACTATACTCATTTGGTTAAAGTTTTGACTTCTATACTCCATGAAATTAGTAGAATATTCTGGATATTTGCGCTTCATCCAGTATCTTTTCATGGAAATATTCTTCTGAGCATTCTTGAATTTTACTCCACAAAGCAGTATCATGTTGACAATTTGGACGTTATTGATTTCTGGATAAATTAAATTATAAAATCTTTAAAATTTATCTTGAACTTGTTTTATTGAATTATTATGTCATTTTCATCATCCTCATGCTTATATGGTGATGAAAGTCATCTTTGGTTTACGTGCATAGATGGACTTGGTATGGTTATGACCAGGGATTATTCGGTATAATCATGACCGTAATGTGACGAATGATGTGGTGAAAGTCCTCATTGGCCTGTAGTTCATTGACGGACAGTTGCTGGTATGATTATGACTTGGGATTATTCGGTATAATCTTGACCATTGATGTTTACATGAATATCCTTGGCCGTGGTGCAGGGATAAGTTGATTTTATTTATTAAGCTGAGTCTCAGCGATAAAGTTGATGAAAAACTTTTTAAATCATAGAAGATAGTAGATTTTATGCTCTAATTGACTCTTCTAATGGATTGCTTGTTCCGCTGCAGTTAAACTTGTTGTCTATTATATTCTATTAGTTTAACATTATTGAGGGCTAATGATAATTTATTCTGCATTATCTTAGTCATAATATTTCGTACTGGGCTAGTTGAGCTCACCATTTTGCTTTCATTGTTCTCTTCAGGAAATGAGAACGTAGCCGGGACTAGTTGGGGAATGGAGTGATGGTCCGAGATGGTGTCATAGTAGTCCTAACTATTCTATAAAATAGTGTGATAATAAATGTAATGAGGACTCCATTGAGTGTGGATATTGTCTAGATGAAAATATTTGTATTAAAACTCATAGCATATGTTTTGTCGTATTTTACACGATAGTTGTATAATTAAGTTTTTATTTGTATTTTGTACCATGTATTTGGCGACTCAAGATGGGTGATGTATACCTGTTTTGGGGGCGTCACAATAAGGGAATTGAGCTGGATCCCACCAAAATCCAGGCCATCACGGAAATGCCCATTTCTCAGACAGAGAAGGAAATACGGGGATTTTTGGGAAGAATCAACATTATTGGCAGGTTCATTTCCCAACTCACAGCAACCTGTGAACCTATTTTTAAGTTGTTAAGGAAGAACTCCTCCATGAAATGGAATGATGAATGCCGAAAGGCCTTCCTTACAATCAAAGAGTACCTAGTCAAAGCTCTTGTTTTGGTATCACCCAGGGATGATGTTCCCCTGTTCATGTACCTGTCCATAAGTGACAATGCCATGGGCTGCATGCTGGGATAGAAAGACGATAGAGGCCAATAGCAAGCTATCTACTACCTCAGTAAAAGATTCAGCAATAGTGAACACAAGTACACTCTGATTGAGAAGACTTGTTATGCTTTAGCATGAGCTTCCATGAGATTACAGCATTACCTCCATGGTCACACAACCCATCTCATATCCCGTGTGGATCCTCTCAAGTATGTGTTCAGTAAACCCATGCTGAACTGCCGAATGTCCAGATGGCAGTTGATCCTACAATAATTTGACATCGTTTATGTGACGCAGAAGTCCATTAAAGGTCAAGGAATTGCGGATCAAATGGCCGCCGCACCTTCAGGGGACTTCAAACCCTTGGAAACATACTTCCTCGATGAAGGGGTGATGGCAATTCAGCAACACCATCAGTACAATGCACACCAAACATGGAAGATGTATTTTGATGGAGCTATAAATATGGAAGGTTCGGGGGCTGGAGCAGTTCTAGTATCCATTACGGGGGAACAGCATCCCGTCGCCGTTAAATTGCAGTTTGCCCACACCAACAACATAGTTGAGTATGAAGGTTGTATCATGGGGCTAAAACTTTCCCTTTCAATGGGCATTAGGCGGTTAACTGTCTTTGAGGATTCCAAATTGGTAATAAGACAAACCACAGGAATCTATCATACCAAAAGTCTACACTTGCTGCCTTACCATTGGTATGTTCTACAGATGGCTTCGAAGTTCGAAGAAATATCCTTCCTCCACATTCCTCGAAATAGGAATGATTTTGCGGATGCACTAGCAACCTTTGCCTCCTTGATCAACATGCGTGATAAGGAAAACATGCCAACCCTCATATTTGCCCAACAAAAGGCTCCAGCCTATGGGAATTACATTGGAGAAGTATCGGATGAGCTACCTTCCATCCAGCATCCTTGGTATTAGTATATCAATGAGTACTTACGGGACGGATCTACACCCGCTGAGGCGAACCTGACTGAGAAAAGGCAGATCCATCGACTTGCTATGAAATTCTACCTGAGCGGAGATGCACTCAACAAAAGAGATGCAGGACTAGGTCTCCTTAGATGTCTGGATGAGGACCAAGCTCAGAGGCTCATGGATGAGGTCCATGGTGGAGTATGTGGCCCACACATGAGCGGCCCTCTACTAGTTAAGAAGATCCTCAGGACAGGACATTACTGGCTTTCTCTCAAAGATGACTGTGATGACCACGTCAGGAGATGTTATTAGTGCCAAATTCATGAGAATGCTATCTACGCCCCTCCACGGGAGCTCCACAATATGAGTTTGCCTTGACCCTTCTCAATGTGGGGAATGGACGTGATTGGGCCCATCGAGCCCAAAGCTAGTAATGGACATCGGTTTATCTACACCGTGATCAACTACTTCACCAAGTGGGTAGAAGTAGCCTCCTTCCCCAGGGTTACCAAAGAAGTCATCATTGCTTTCATCAGAAACAATGTCATTTGTTGATATGGACAACCAGAGCTAATTGTATCAGACAATGCTAAGAACCTCAACAACAAAATGATGGAGGAGTTATGCAGTAAATTCCACATCAAATATCTTAACTCCGTCATTTATCGTCCAAGGATGAATGGTGTTGTTGAAGCGGCAAACAAAAATATCAAAAAGATCATGCAAAAGATGTCCGCCAACCACAAAGAGTGGCCTGACTTATCGCCTCTTACTCTGTTAGCCTACAGAACATCAATGCGCACTTCCATTGGGGCAACCCCCTATGCATTAACCTATGGGATGGAAGCAGTGCTCCCCATAGAAGTGGAAATGGAATCCCTCAGAGTGTTGATGGACGCTCAGCTGGATGAAGACCAATGGGTACAAGACAGGTATCACCAATTATCTCTAATAGACGAAAGGCGAACCGCGGCTATCTTCCATGGTAAGTTATAATAACAAAGGATCGCCAAATCCTACAATAGAAAAGTCTGGTTACGGCAGTTTAAACAACATGACTCAGTTTTGAAGAAGATCATTGACAACCAAGATCAGTCCAAGGGAAAATTTGTCCCTAATTGGGAAGGCCCGTTTATTGTCTAGGAGGTATTGACAGGAGGTGCTCTCAGATTGCAGGAAATGGATGACGATGAATTTCCACAGCTTGTCAACTCGGACACAGTAAAACGGTACTATGTCTGAAGTCACTATCAAGCAAACATCCTAGTTTTGGATCATCAGATCACCAGTCATTATGGTTCTTTAACCCTTCATTACATACAACTTTGCTTCACACTCATCTGCCCCATTAGGGACAAACACTTTGCTGACCAGCAGCCTGGTTTCAGATTTCTAGATCCTTTTCTCTCCACTTGGTTTTTAACCCTTACTCAACTTTGGTTATCCCACCAGGGATTGAACCTTTCACACCTATAGTTTTACCCCGATAGGGATAAGACCTTTCACACCTGTAGTTTATCCTACACATAGGATTAAACTTTCTTCCCCGCAGTTTGTCCTGAAGACGGGATCAAACTTTTCTTTGGCTGTAAATCGTCCTGAAAAAGGGGCGAACTATGCCGACCTGATCTCCCTGATACACGGGAGTACGTAGGCAACCATTTTATATGGCCCGGTCGCAATAAAACAAAAATAACAAAAATATTTCTACACCCTTTTCCTTATAAAAACAAAAAATAACAAAAACATTCCTAAACCCTTTCTACCACATACAGCGTTGAACCTCTTACACCAGGTTCGAACAACACAGACCTAATCTCCTCTTCAACAGGAGTACGTAGGCAGCCATTCATGGTTCGGTCTCACCCCTACCAAAACACAAACACTTGTCAACGGTACTGGGATCATCCTTCAATCAATTGCATTTCATCGGCTTCAGACCTCAGGGATGGAATTACCTGACCTCCCCGTGTAAACGGGAGACTCAGCGACTATCTAAGCTGCGGTTGAGTCCTCAAAGAGTAACACCAATCCATAAGAGATGAAATTAACTAGGTTCCTCTTAAATAGGAGTACTGGCGACCATCTGTGGTGTGGTCAACTTTAGAGAGGAAAGACATATTCCTCTCCACGTTTCCATACAGAAACCAGTCCCAAGACACCAAAGATGGTAGGGAGTACACACAGATTAACGATCCATTCTGAGCTATCCAAAGATAACTCAATGTCCATCCATCAAGGAGGAATTTAGAATATATCAAGATCATAAGTCCTGAAGAAGCAGGCAAATATCAAGCAAGCAACAAAGCATATCTAAAAGGGAAGTGATCAGAAATATGCTTCCCTGCTATATATATAATGTTGTTTGATATACATAATGTAAATTGTACATGACAAAATGGCTAAGCTAGTATGTGCAGGAAAATAAAAGCCCATCTACAAATTAGTGTATATGCGAGCTATCAAACCCAACATGGCATCTCTCTCAGAGGAAGGAGGTAACGTTGTGGTTTCCTGTACAAGGGTATCCACACGAGCTAATAGATCTACAGCCATCTGCATGGTGACGTGGTGCTCATCAATGTATGTGCTCATCTATGCAATCATGCCACTCATAAGGGACCTCACTGTAGTACTATTTGCGACGGCTACATCCCGGGCAGATATGGCACTATCCCGCTCAACTATCACGACATCTCTGGCTAATCTGGCATCATCCCGCTCAATAGTAGTGGCATCTCTATGCGCTAATGCCTCATCTCTCTCTAATAGAGCGACATCTCTCCCATCAAGAGCGGTCAACATCAAGGCTCTAGCCTGATCTCTCTCAAAGGTCATCATGTGAAGACTCTACTCAAAGTACTGTGCTGAATGCAGATCACAACAGTGCTAGTACTAGGAGAATCTAAAAGAGCTGCTGGCAACCCAGTAAATGGCTCATCCTCGGTGTAGGAATCAACGTCCTCCATGGGCTCTCCATCATCTGAATCAATACCCAGCACTGCGGATACTGCCGCATCCGATGAAGTCTCTGTCTCCATCCACGCAGAATACTCTGGCGAACAGCCCGGATGGCTAACAGAAAAACTAGCTATCTCACGTTGATCCCAACAAGCATGCACCCGAGATCGGTTCTCTGCTGACAAGTAGCGAGAAGCTAAACACTGACCTAACGCCCCATCAAAATGATGAAAGTCCTGGAACTGGTCAAACTATGACATCACGGCCAGTGGGTGGTAGGTTGTCATGCCCCTCAAACCAGCCAGAGGGAGATAATCTATGCCAGGAGCGTGAGTAATAAAGATATAGGGTGAGCTGAGCCCTGAACACGACAGGATGCCAAACGGATCTCTGATCCCTGCCAAGAAGACCGACCACGACATAGCGTCTGTACACTCCGATGGCTGAAAGGAGTAAGACATAGCTATATAAAGAAATGTGCCCGGTCCAGTCACTGGGTTAAACTGTCAATCTGTGTCAAATGAGTCGGATCTCAGACATAGGCTAGCCAATCCGTCATCATCACGGATCTTGGAACCATATCCCCCATGAATTGAGTGGCGCGGGTCTAGGCTTCAATGGTACGAGGGGACCACCAATGCTAGAATATCTCCTGAGTGCAGGGTCCCTCTGACAGTGCAAAATCGTCAACACCCATCAATGGGATGTCATCGGCAAGTGACTGCAACACAGGCCAATAACGCCTGGCAGGAGGCAAGATCGATATACGAATCTCTCCTGTGGTGCTCCTAATGGCACACTCTCCTAAATAGAGCTCTCATCCTCCATCAGTAAAGAGAGGAACCCTACGAGTGGAAATCACGTACTCGACACCAGTCGGGTACCCATCCTCGAATCCAATGGCCAAGTGCTCCCCAGAATAGGGAACCCATGTGATGATATCAGCTGTCAATAACTCCAGCTGCATGTGGCAATGAGTGAAACCCTCAGCTACAAGGACCTCCATCAGTATGGAATGATGCCATCGCCTTCCTCGTGGATAGGTATCCAATCCTAACACACTCACAGGACGCAACCATGGGAGCCTCTTATAGGCCCAAAACTACCAACACAAAGGCAAAACATCTGCTGTCAGTAAATACTCTTCACCTATACATGGGAAATCAAAAGAGAAATACTCACCAGCAAAAACGGGTAAAATCCTAGCCAAGCCTCGATCAAGCCCTGGGAACGCATGCGCATTCCCCTGAGGAAATAGGCAAAGGTGTAGGAACCCCAATCATACTCTCCTATATGGTCCACCTCTCGCGTGGCGCTGATCAGAGCGAATGAGACCGTAGAAGAGTTATCTGCTATGAAGCAGCCCCTAATGATCATCAGGAACAATCGCCAAAGAATGCGATCCCTGACTCTGACATCAGCTGGTATGGGCTCACTCAACAGCTCACTCATAGCATCTATGCTCAAAGGACCTGTACGCACAGTCCTGCCCTTGAACGCCTCAGCCGGGACTCCCAACAAGGATCTAATGGCAATCAGGGTAATGTCCGCCGCACATGGCACTGGCGCCCCGCCAAACTCCATACCGGTGATAAATTGCCAATCCATCAGCGTCATCATCACCTCACAGTCCAGCAAATGGAGTGACTGAGTCTGGTAAAACCGACGCTCAGATAATGCCCTGAGGTAACCCCAGGGACAATGGCGGGGAAGGATAGAAAAGAACGCCCCAAATCCCCAGCCATGCACAATCACTCTATAGTCAGGATGTAGAGCCTGGTACATGGAGTGGATGCTGAACCAATTCCCTCGGGGCTGTGTAAAGCCGGGAACCTACATAAAATGCAGATCGACATCAAAATCCTTTACTCCTCATCAATAGGAAAGAAGGAAAATTAAGATCTAACTTTATACCTCATTTGCGTGCAGGTAAACTGAAGGATGTCGACTCAAATCACCCAGAAGCTCTAGGTTCGCCACCTAAACACCTGGCAAATCCCTACAGGGAACACGTGCGGCAGGAGTGGGGTCCGCAATCGGAACATCCTCTTCCTCGTCCTCGACGTCCGGCGCGTCAACCCGGACTGGACGTATAATCGCCTCCACCAAACAACGAGGCTGTCAAATAGAACGGAGTTGAGGCACTTCAGAAGCCCTCCTCTGACACCAGAAGTGGTCCTGCGGGAACTACTCGACTGATCTGGATCCATAATATCTGGACAAAAGTCTCCAAATCACCTCAGAAAGGGTGTGATAATTTTTAACCTGGAGCTTTCTTTTCAAAATGCATTTTTATGACTGTGTGCATGCATGCATTGTTTTAACATACGTCTACAATAGAGTTAAAAATGCATAACTACCCAATGCCTATATTTTGGAAAAATTTTGCTATAGTTTCCTCTATAAATAGGACTATCCACATGCATATAGGCATGACTAAGTGGCCATTCAGAAGCACACCTATCCACAGTCATATACATACTATTTACATTAAAAAGTCAAAGTCATCAATCCATAAGGGTAGCTTAATTATCAGGATTACTTTGCATTTTTACCTTTTGCTCATTTATCCTCAAATATGATAAGAAATAGCAGAAAAAAGGTGCCAATTTGACTATTTTAAAAGTCAAATTTTTTCACATCATTATGTTTTGCATGGTTTAATACTAATATTTACTATGTTGAATATTTTTTATCTAGTCATATGAGCATGCATATTCACTACTATGTGTTTAGACACATTTCATATAAAAAATCATTTTTCAACAGATAAAAACTGGAAAAGAAGACATGCATACGTTACCAGGATAGTATAGAACACTTGTACGGTGACAAATTTTGCAGAAAGACGTCCAAACTCAGCAGGTCTGAAGAAAAACTGTCAGATTTCCTTCGCAACGCGACTTAAAAATGAATTGTGAAAGCAACCATCCCATTTATGAGCATTCACGGTTGGCCGCAGGTCCACCTGCGGCTGCTGTAGGTGTACCTACGGCACCCCTATATAGGTCCCACCCCTCCGGCTCAGTCCAATTCGAGTTATAAAGGAGTTCTCACAAGCTGAAAAGGCCAAATCAGGAAAAAAAACGCTATGCAATTGAGCGAAATAGCTTGGAATCCTGGTTTTTTCAGATCGAACCGTGAGTCTATATATCACTCATTGGTGTTCGCCCGAACACAGGGTACACTATGTCGATGATCTCAGCTATTACAAGTCACCCTCGGCAATACCTTACGTAGGTCCAATGCCGCCAATTCAGGGTCGTCACCCTAATCCTTTCGAGAATCCCCGGCGGGGGTATCACGCATGGTCATCTGTCTAAATACAGATTCCCCAGTGGGGGTATCACGCATGGTCACCTGTCCAAATAAGATTCCCCAACGGGGGCATCACGCATTCTACAGTACACATCCTCGGCGGGGGCAGAACGCATTCTCAAGTAGTTTCCCCGGTGGGGGCATCACGCATTTTCATGTGTCGAAGTACATATCCCCGACGGAGGTATCACGCATTTGCATCCGTTGATGCACATATCAACGTAGGTTAAGCAACCTTGACATCAGTTCAGTCGTTGGCAAGTAAACCTAACGACGCGTCGGAAGCCATTCGATGATTGCATCAGTTGATACACACATCAACAAAGGTCAAGCAGCCTTGGCATTTATCCCCAGCAAGAATTTTATCCGTTGATGTACAATTCAACAAAGGTTAGGTAACCTTGATAAGCACAGACTGTTGGCAATAACTCCAACAGAGCATCCTCATCGGGGAGGACTGATGATGGAATATGTTCTACACATCCTCAACATGCAAAGTGTATCCCCATAAAATCTCTTGTACATGAGAGATACATCTGATCCCGGTAGAAGTCAAGGGGAGCCGGCAATCATCCCACCATGTTGAAGAACAATCCAACAAATCACATACATTTGCATCATGCTGTTGTACATTACATCATGATTATCTTGTTAGATTTCAAGTTTCTAGTATTCTTTATCCTATCCATGCCATTGCATTGCATGAATATGATAAAGAGGGGAATCTGTAGACACTCAAAATTTTTCTGCATACATGTTACTAACATTGCAGGAGGGCAGAATCGTCTTTCAGAGATAACCCTGGAAGACAGCTCAGTTCAATCCCGGAGATAACCCTGGGATATTCAGTATTACCATCTCGAGATAACCCCAAGACATCCAGCTCAGACCCGGATACCATCGAAAGTTTCAACCTCAACCCCGAAAATAATACCAAGAGTTTTCAGTTTCAACCTCGGAGATAACCCCTAGGAATACAGCTCAAATGCCGAAAATCACACTGGAGAAGACCGTGTCATATTGGAGATAACCCTGAGATACTCAGTCTCAGCCCCGAACAACACCGGGAAAGATAGTATCAACCTCGAAGATAACCCCGACGCATACAGTTGCAGTTCTGGAGATAACCCTGGAAATGCTTATTTCAAAGCCATGTAAACAGCTTCAGAACCCTCGGCAAAAGCCCCGAGGCACTCATTCCACAATCCCGAAGATAACCCCGGGAAGTCAGGCACATCTCAGAAATAACCCTGTGAACGGTCAACACCTGCAGCAGTCCAATCTCAGAGATAACCCTGAGAAACAACCGCTAAAATAGCTCAAACCGGAGATAACCCCGGTGAAGGGCAGGACCGTTATTTTGCCATCCCAAAGCCACATCGTGTCGTCTCAACAAATCTCATACAGACATTTCTACACAGCAATGTCCCATAAGAACCAAGGAAGTACAATCCCAAGTGACTACTACACAAGACAACACACCGGATAGAATTTGAAGCTTGAAGAGATAGGGCATAGTCCCATCTTCCTGACTTCTTACAACCTCTAATCCCATGTCATTGTGTAGCTCTTGACAACGGCGGTCCGAAATAGGTCTTGTACACCTCAATCGGATGCCCGAATTGCAGTTTTGAAAGTTCGAGCAGACATCACATTGCACACATGCACATACTTCGAGACAGCGGGACCCGCTAAACCCGAGGCAACCCGGGCAGCCGCAGGTACATCTGCGGTTGCCGCAAGTACACCTGCGGCTCCCCCCTCTATAAATAGAGGGCTTGGGGCAGCCATTTTGAAAAGAGAAAAGGCGAGGAAGCCCTATACAATTTGCTCTGTACACACCTTACACTGAGTGCTTTCTCATTTTAAACACTTGTAAGCTCATATATATATATATATACTTTTTTTACCGACAGGAGCCGAGTGTTCATCCCTTTCAAGTTATTGAAGTCTTCTTTGGTAGCCCACTGTAAGCCTTCTTATACACTTTAAAGGCTTTAAATACATACATACACTTTAAAGGTTTTAAATACATACATACACTTTAAAGCAGTTAAAGGCTTTTCATTTAAGTCATATGTATGTATGTATTTATGTATGTATGTTAAATTTGAGATTATACTTAATCTCTCATATAAAATCATGGATAATTTACCCACAAGAAAGTGACAGCTTATTATATGCCCTATTAGTTGAGTGAGAAATTGTTTCATCTTTGCTTCTTATGAATCAATTATAATATGTTTTTATAAGAATGTAAGAAAAAGAGAAAGAAATGCAGTAAAATTTCCATGCATTCAACATTGACAAATAAGATAGTCCTGGAATAGTTTGTTTAAAAGTATATGCAGGCAGGCTTTTGACAAATAAGAATACCCTACAAATATTTTCTTCTTTCTAAATGTTTTGACCAGAAGAAATCATTAGTAGCTTCAAAAAGGAGATATAAGAATCTGATAAAGTCAAATGTCACCACTTAAGCGAATGAAAATAAGGGAATTTTATTGATTCTAGATACGAAAATGATTGTTAATATGTATAACTGCCGTAGAGAAGGTCGAAACAACCATTTATACTTCACTCAATTTTCCTCATTAAATCATGAGTACATAGAACCAAAATACTAATTCCAAAATATGAATCTATCTACACCAATTTATGTCCATTTCTTTTTCGACTACCAAATAAATAGACAATAATAAGTCTCTAACTACCAAATTAACTCAGCATAGATTCCAAATAATAATGATTATAGCAAAAATTAAGATGGAGGATTAACCTACCGGAGAAGTGATTAGAAGAAGCATGAGCACAATTGACAGATTTTCCCAAGTAAATTCCCATATTGAGATGAAAATTGAAAACCCTTTTAGCAAAAAAAATGCACAATAGAGAGATGTATTAACGTACCTGAATTGAGGAAATGCGACCTCTACCTAGTTCATTTTTCTCCCTCTTCTCCCTGCCTTCTTTTCCCTCTTCGTTCTTCTTTTCTTCGTTTTCTATTCTGTCTGAATGTCTGGTTCAAGTTAGATTAAATAGAATCACCGACCGCGTTCTGCGACAGCATGCGGTCGCTAATATTTAAACACGTGGCATGCGTAGCCACCGTGTGCAGTCGCTGTTAAAATCCAGTCACTATTAGGCTTGCCGGGCTAATTTTGCGCCAAATTTTAGGAGGGAAAATACCTTTAGCGATCGATTCCATACTATTAGCGACCGTATGCAGTCACGAATACTAATAGCGACGAAAATAAATGGAGGTCGCTATTACCAATCGCGGATAATGTTATTAGCGATCGAAATGTGCGATCGCAGATACTTTCAGTCGCTGTTAGACATTTTTCTTGTAGTGTTATCAAAATAAGTGTAAATTTAAGAATATGAAACAAAATAATATTACTTACATACCACAGAGTATGGAAGAAAATAATATTTCTTACGAATATTGAATGAAAATAATATCCCTTACCTTAGTAGGAAAGTAATTCTGACTAGTATAACAGCGATATTCTTGAAAAAAACTTGCACTATTTGATACACTCAAAGTATCCTTATGCTAAAAAAAAATACACACAATATTATAGAAGAAGAATTCTCTGATTCTGGTGTAATTTTCATTTCTTAACTAAGCATCCTATTTATAGGAGAATGGCAGGGTACTATTTAAGAAAATAATCACGGGTGAACAGGAAATTTTTCACGGGCGCAGAATCGGCTGATTTTTTTATCTTTACTATTCATTACTGTGCAATAAAATATTCTAATAAAACAAAAACTTTATATAAAATATAATATATTTTATTTATAATCTAATAAACCGAAAAACTTTATATATAATATAAAAAGTATTCTGTTTTATATAAAAAGTTGTTTGTTTTATTACTATTATAATAATAATAAAACAAAACTGAGATAACTTTCTACCGGCGATTTTGAAAAATAAGTAAATGGGGGTCCATGTAATAAGTCAAATTTACAATAAATACTTCATGTCAAACCCCTTTATTTATATCAAAAATTAAATAAATATTTATCACAAATCACTTATCTTCAATAAACACATTTTTAATCTTTCAACAATTATTCATCATTAATATTATAACTCACAATATTGACAACTAGATCATTTCCAAGAAAGAGGGGGTTTTCCGATAAGGACTTCTCCTTATTGGCGCGCAATTAAATAGCCTAACCCCTTTCCTCGACGGAACTTTCTAGACATTATCAATAATACAAATAATAATATGAATAATTGTGTCGTCTCAATTATTGATTTAATTATATAAAATATTGTGCATATGATACTGTGACAATAATTGAATCAATAATATGAGATACAATGCAACAACTACTGTGGTAATTATTAAATAAACTAAGTGACTTCTTAAGTAAGCATCAATAATCAGAGATACTGTACAATACCGTGTGCTACTGTGCAATCACGCGTATTACTGTACTTTTATCACCGGGTATTTTAACAGTTTAACGGTAAAAGTTTTGTCGTTATTTTTTATAAAAAGGTTATTTCTGTCGCTTTCTATATCCGATAATTATTCCGTTATGTGGGATCCACTAATGATTGTGTCGTCGTACGGATATTCCCCGATAAAAAGAATATTCTCCGACCAAATGAATATTTTATGACAACTTGCTTACTTGTAAAATTTGCACATATCTCCCATAACTATAACATTATATCAAATTCACACCTTATTATTCAAAATAACATTTAGAGAAAATTAAATCTTTATTCATAAAAAGTTGTGGTCTTACAATTATAATTATAATAATAGTAATAATAATAATTATTATTATTATAATTATAATAATAGTAATAGTAATAGTAATAATAATTATTATTATAATTATAATAGTAATAATAGTAATAATAATTATAATAATGATTATGATAATAGTAATATTAGTAACAACAATAATAACAATAATAATTATAATTATAATTATAATTATAATATATATAATAATAATAATAATAATAATAATAATAATAATAATAATAAATGTAGTAATAATAATAATAATAATAATAATAATAATAACAACAACAACAACAACAACAACAACAACAACAACAACAACAACAACAACAACAACAACAACAACAACAATAATAATAATAATAATAATAACAACAACAACAACAACAACAACAACAACAATAATAATTGTTATTATGGTGAATTATGAAAATTGGTATCGATGATTTGTAAGTTTTGTAAAAATATTTAGATTTTTCTGGATATCTATTTTTAAAGAAAAATTAATTATTGTGGTGATGTGGTGAATTATAATAATTATTATGTCTGATTGTAAGTTATTTTAGGTTACAAAAAGTCTTTAGGTAATATAATATTTTTAGAATTTTAATCTAATTTTTCGTTACGTTGTGCGTTCAGGAACGAATAATTACTATATATATATATATATATATATATATATATATATATATATATATATATATGGGGTCCTATTTCATAACATACGTTAGCTGGGGGTATTTCAGCTAACAGATCTATGGTCGTCCATTTAATTAATGGAGCGCTGAGATTAAATTTGGTCGAGGCCCGGCCGCACCTTCTACTTGCGGCCAGTGCAACTCATTCCTGCGACAAGGCTATTTACCAAACTATCCGTATTTAACTGGCCGCACCTCCTTTCTAGGGCCAATCAAAAGGATAACATATTGATTGGCCGCAGGAAAGAGGTCTGACCATCATATAGGGAGAGTGGCCTACAAGTTTTATGCAGCACATTATATGAAATAGTAGGCAAAAAGCAAATTTACAATTCATATATATAATGTAAGGCAAAAAACACATGTGCAACATGGGAAAGTCATAGCCTATGCCTCTCGATAACTCAAAGAATATGAGTGAAATTATCCTACTCATGATCTAGAATTGGCAGCAGTCATTTTCGTACTAAATTTTAGAGGCATTACCTGTATGGGGAGAAAGTGGAGATCTATACGGATCATAAAAGTCTCAAATATTTCTTCACCTAAAAGTAACTCAACATGTGGCAACAACGTTGGCTCGAGCTATTGAAAGATTATGATCATACGATTTAATACCATCCTGGAAAAGCGAATGTAGTAGCTGACATATTGAGTAGAAGATCATATGCGATACGAGTGCGATATTGTCAACGCAAAGGCCCATTTTGTATGACTTACAAAGGATGGAGATAGAGTTAAAGACTTCAGAGACCCACGTGATGATGTCAAATATACGAGTAGAACCAACTTTAATCGATAAAGTTAAAGTTGCTCAAAACACGGACCTGGAGCTGATCCGTATGAAAAAGAAAGTGCAAGAAGGTGCAAGAAGGTACTATTCTAGAAGCAAGAATCGATGAAGAAGGAATACTTAGAGTCAACTCCAGACTTTATGTTCCTAACGACCCTGATTTATAGTATAAAATCATGATGGAGGCACACAACACACCATTTGCAATCCATCCTGGAAGTACCAAAATGTATCGTGATTTTTGACAAATATTTTAGTGGAGCAATATGAAAAAAGAGATCGCGGAGTTTATTTCAAGGTGTTTAACGTGTCAACGAGTCAAGGCGGAGCATCAAGTGCCAAAAGGTGCATTGCAACCACTTGAAATTCTAGAATGGAAATGGGAGCACATTACCATGGATTTTGTTACTAGTCTTCCCAAGGTTTCTCAAAGTATAGATGTAATTTGGGTCATTGTTGATAGATTGACCAAGTCTGCTCATTTCTTACCTATAAGAGAAACTTATTCACTTGAACGTCTTGCTCGTATATACATAAATGAGATTGTAAGCCAGTATCCATAGTTTCTGATCGAGACCCAAGATTCACTTCACGATTTTGGGTTAGTTTGCAAAAAGTTATGGGCACGAATTTACGATTTAGTTCGGTATATCATCCTCAAACGGACGGGCTGTCGGAGAGGACTATTCAAACTCTTGAAGATTTATTAAGACTCTGTGTCCTTGACTTCAAGGGAAGTTGGGACAAGTTCTTGCCATTGGTGGAATTCTCCTATAACAACAGTTATCAAGCAAGTATTGGCATGGCTCCATTTGAGGCGTTGTATGAACGCAAGTGTCGTTCTCTAGTATGATGGGACGAGGTGGGTGAAGCAATGTTGTTGGGACCGGAATTGGTACGTATGACTACGGAGAAGATTCAATTAATCCGGCAACATATAAAGACCTCATAAGATCGACAAAAGAGTTATGTTAATCTTCATCGAAAAGACGTGGAATTCAATATTGGAGAGCATGTGTTGTTATGTGTTGCTCCATGGAAAGGAGTTACGAGATTTGGAAAGAGAGGAAAGCTCAATCCTCGATTCATTGGCCCATTTGAAATCCTTGACCGAGTAGGAACTGTGGCATATAGACTCGCTTTACCGCCAAATATATCTCGTGTTCATAATATTTTTCACATATCCATGTTACGTAAATATGTGGAAGACCCAAACCATATTATTAAGTTAGAACCGGACAAAATAGCGGAAGATTTAACGTATGAAGAGGTACCTATTCTACGCTCCAAGGTTATACCTCAAGTCAAAGTTTTGTGGAGAAACCACGATGTTGAGGAAATAACTTGGGAGTTAGAATCTGAAATGAAATCAAGGTATCCTCACGTCTTCGACATACCAGGTACGTACCCTAATTTTGAAGATAAAATTTCATAAGAAGGGGAGGTTGTAAGACCCCAACTTTCATAAATAAAGATTAATTTTTCTCAAAATATATTTTTGAATATTATGGTGGGAATTTGATATAATGTTATAGTTGTGGGTAGTATTTATAAACTTTGCAAAGTATGCAAGTTGTTATAAAATATTCGATTGGTCGGGGAATATTCATTTTAACAGGAAATATTCGTATGACAATACAATCATTGGTGGACCCCACAACAGAATTATTGTCAAAGTTAGAAAATGACAAAAATATCTTTTTATAAAAATAACAGTGAAAATTTTACCGTTAACTGTTGAAATACCTGGTGATAAAAAGTACAGTAATACGCGTGCTTGCATAGTAGCACACGGTATTGATTATTGATGCTTACGTGAGAAGTCACTCAATTATACTCAATTATTGCTACAGTAATTGTTGCATAGTATCTCACGTTATTTGATTCAATTATTGTCAATATTTTATATTATTAAATCAATAATTGAGATGACAAGTTATTCATATTATTATATGCATAATTAACAATGTCTAGAAAGTTCTGTCGAGAAAAGGGGTTTGGTCACCTAATTACGCGCCAATAGGGAGAAATTCTTATCGGAAAGCCCCCTCTTTCCTGGGAACGATCTGGTTGTTAATATTGCGAGTTATTGAGGGGATTTGTTATGAAGTATTTGTTGTAAATTTACTTATTATTTGGACCCCTCCCCCATTTACCCATTTTTCAAAATAATCGGTAGAAAGTTATTCAGAATATATTTATATTGTAAAGGTGGGGGCCATATGTGGGGGCCACTGGTGGAAGAAAGAAATGAAATGTCTAGGAAGTTGAAAATGGTTAATCACGGGTATATATATATATATATATATATATATATATATATATATATATATATATATATTATAATAAGTTTTATTTTTTTATGAAAAATAAATATATTTTATTTTATTTGCATAGTGTTTTACTATGTAGTGCACAGTAAAGTCTTGTGATATCAGAAGTTGGCACCCGTGAAATAAACCCACTGTGCGTCCGTGATTTTTATTCAAATAGTATCCTTCCATTCTCCTATAAATAGGATGCTTAGTTAGAATTGAAAATCACACCAGAATCAGAGAATTCTTCTTCTATAATATTGAGCGTATTTGTTTAGAACTTTAAGAAGCTTTGAGAGTAGAAAACAGTAAAAGATTTCTTCAAGAATATTCCCTCTATACCAGTTGGAATACTCTTTTTTTTAAGGTAAGGGATATTATTTTTGTTCAATATTCGTATAAAATAATATTTTCCTCCATACTCTGTAGTATGTAAGTAATATTATTTCGTTTCAGATTCTGAATTCTATACTTATTTTGTTAAGTTAGGGCTTCTATACTCCATGAAATTAGTAGAATATCTTTGACATTTGTGATTCATTAAGTATATTTCTATGGAAATATTATTTTGAACATTCTTGATAAATTTTAATCTTTTTATGTCGGGGTACTATTCCCGAATTACTATTCATGGGATATTATTCACTCGAATACTATTCACCCGGGGTATTATTCATGACAAAAATTGATTTCTTTTCGGTCCAAATCATTCTTGGTATAATATTATTCTTGAATTTTACTCCACAAAGCAGTATCATGTTGACAATTTGGACGTTTTTGAATCCTGGATAAATTAAATTATAAATCTTTAAAATTTATCCTTTGCTTTCATTTAATTAAATTCTTATATCATTATCATCATCCTCATGCTTTTATTATTGTGAAAGTAATCTTTGGTCCGTAGTGCATAGATGGACTGTTGATCGGTATGATTATGACCAGGGATCATTCGGTATAATCATGACCTGTAATGTTACAATTGATGTGCTAAATGGCCTCATTGGCCCGTAGTGCATTAATTGACAGTTGTTGACATGATCATGACCATTGATGATTACACGAATATCCTTGACCCGTAGTGCATGGATAATTCATGGACGTGATATTAATGAATATCCTTGGCCCGTAGTGCAAGGATGATTCGATGATGTGGATTATTTATTAAGCTGAGTGTGACACCTCCAAATCCGGGTACTTCATTTTCACCGAATTTGGTGCTCACTATCAAAATAATTACATCTAACTACCCATGATAAAGGATGAAGACATAATTTTAATAACTTCAACAGTAATCTCTCCCATTAAAGGGTTACATCAACATCTAAAAAATAATCCCAGGTAATCTAACCTTAAAATTATTACACCAGTTGCGGAATACATTAAAATAGAAAACAAGTCTTATAACATCATGCATTTAGATAAGTTCTAAAATAATTCTTCATCACTTGGACATTTTGCCCTTTCCTTTGCTAGTAGATAGCTCATCAACTCTTTTGACTTTAGTTGCATTGTTAATTGCAAGAGTGAGCAAACAAATTGCTCACTGATATAGAAGATAGTAATAACAACATGCGAATGAACAACGAATGCTAAACAACAATGAACTTGTTCTACGGATCAGAAATAGAAAACAAGTTCGAGCTTAATATCTGAGGATCTTATGACCACGAACTTTGTCCACGATATATAGGTATTATTACCGTAACCTTAACAGTCATTTAGACTATACAGACTCTTCTTAACGTATTTAGGGGGATCAGCCCTTTGTACCATGTATTGTGCATAAACATCTAAACGTTACACGTACAAAATCCCCTATGTTAGGGTTGTTCGTCTCATTTTGAATTTAGAATTTACGTACTAAAGAAAGTTTAGTTTAGAACTAGCTTATCAGTGCTTCTAGAATTTTAGAACACTATTTAGTTTCCATCAATAAAGGTTTAATACAAGAATGTATAACTGAACACGGCTATCAAAGTCAAATATCGGATATTAACAATATATAACTGAATAATCATGATACACATGCAAAGTACTATGTTCAAAAGAGTTAGAACAATCTCATTTGAATCGATGTATTAGAACAATGTATGTTTTGTATAGTAATTAGAAAAGTGAAATTTGCTCGATGTAACGAATTAGATTACAAGAGCTTAATCAATCGTATATAAGAATAGAATCAATAATATTGCTCAATAGAATTTAGGAACTTGCATTCATTAATAAAAGAATGAAGTTAGAAAGCTTGCTCAATGTAAGAGTTAAAGTTTAAAAACTTGCACAGTTATGAAAGTAGAGTTAGAGAACTTGCACAATTATGAAAGTAGAGTTAAAGAACTTGCCTTGATTGTAAGCTACACAAATGTAATATAATCTGCAATTACCCTACATACATCATTGAAATCGCAACAACAATTAGTCGTATAAACATTAGCTTTAGGGTTTAAACCATCATTTAGGTCATAACCCTAACCTAACACCTAACCATGTAGATTAACATACTTAACGAATCTGAAATCACATTACGATCCAACATAACTTAATCGTTCCTCTCTAACTTTGAAAACACCACATTTGGTTTCATTTTATAACTTATTTAAATAATTATTAAAAATCTTTTACACTTTGTATTACAACACATGACAATATGTTTTAGTAGTTTATGTTATTCCCCGACATCATTAACATGCATGATAAACTAACCCAAGTCCGTTATGCATGACCTGAAATTAAGCAGACTTCACTGTCTGTAACTGGCTACTCGCGCGGCCGCGCGAGTAATACACTGGACTATCGCGCGCCCGCGCGACGGCTCAGTTCCAGTTTTTACAGACGCGAACTAACACTCTGTTATAGGCCAAAAATCCCAATTCTACATAACTGCTCCCAAATTCAGCATCTAAAACTTTGGAATAACATAGCTACACATGATATTCATTATTCTATATAAAAAAACATTATATAATCATCATTTTGAAGAATCAAAACTATATATTTTCCAAATTTCTTCATTTTAAACTTTTAACGAATTTGATCGCTACGAACTCATTTCATAATCAATTTTCATGATTCGAACTACATTGCTTTCGTTTCTTAACCTATTAACATAATCCAATAACAAATTTCAAATTACAACACATATAAAACATCAATTTTCGTACTTTCTAAAGCTATACTATATGAACATAACACTGTTATTTCAATTCCTTTCCTACACACCAATTTTAACGAATTTGATAACAAATATCAAGTAAACATGATGATTAACAGAGTTTTGCAAACCTACAAGAACATATATACATACCACAATTCACGTGATTTCCAATCACATAGAATATGTATACATATATACCGAAACTAAAAGTTAGAATGGGGCTAGTTTATACCTTTATTCTTTGATGGTATGATAGCCAAATTAAGAGAAATCGTTTCACCAAAGCCCTTCTTCTCTAACCCTCCAATATCACTGTGTTCCCTTCTTTCAATCTCTCTCTCAACACTCTGCTCTTCAGTCTTAGGAGAAAAATAAGACGCGAAGTATGAAATAACCCAACTGATAATCGTGGTTATCAGTTAAAAAAACCAATCGGCGTACGTTAAAATAAGCCAAAGGCCACAAGGCCATGTTTGGCTAACCAAGAATTCCCCCCCCCTAAACTAAATTATTTATATTATATAGTTTTCATATGTCACACTAGTTAAAAACTTTAGCTTAATTAATTTAAATTAATAATAATAAAAATCTTATTATCATTATTATACTTATAATTAATAAATAATTATATATCTAATTTAATTAATAAATTAGAAACATCACTTTATTTAATTTATTTATTTCCATTAAATTAAACAATTCATTTAATTTAATTATCTTCTTAAATATTAAACAATTGATTTAATTTAATTATCTTTTTAAATTAAATTCTTCAGATAAAATTATCAACACTCAATTTAATTAACACCTGTGTTATCTCTTCTAGATGACACGGGAAATTTTGTAGTTTATAGTGATGTGTCGCATAAAGGACTTGGCTGTCTGCTTATGCAAAAATGGCAGGGTCATTGCGTATGCGTCACGACAATTGAAGGACTATGAGAAGGGATATCCGACCCATGACTTGGAGTTAGCTGCGGTGGTTTTTGCTTTAAAGATCTGAAGACACTATCTCTATGGGGAGGAGTGTAAAATATATATAGACCACAAGAGTCTGAAATATATTTTTACACAGAAGGACTTGAATATGCGCCAAAGAAGGTGGCTGGAATTAATTAAGGACTATGATTGCGAGATTTTATACCATCCAGGTAAAGCAAATATGGTTGTCGACGCATTAAGTAGAAATGGTCAGGAGAAATTGATGATGTTGACCTCTCAGGAGGAGCTAATTTTAGCGATGAAGAAGCTGGAATTGGAAGTGAAGTATCCGATGGAGATTGACGAGAAGTTGTTCCAGATGCAAGCTGGTACAACTTTGCTGGATAAAGTTAAGGAGGCTCAACTTCAGGACGAAAAATATGAGAAAGTGAAAAAGTAGATATCTGAAGGAACTGAACCGAGATTCAAGATAGACAGTGAGGGAATACTGAGATTTGAGAGCAGAGTTTGGGTACCCCCAGTGCCAGCGGTCAAGGAAGATATTTTGAGCGACACTCATAGCTCACAATATTCGATTCACTCTGGTAGTACCAAGATCTTCGACAACATTTCTGGGGGCCAAATTTGAAAAGAGATGTTGTAGAGTGTGTTGCCAAGTGTCAGACATATCAGAAAGTGAAAGCAGAACATCAGAGGCCGAGTGGGTTGTTACAACCATTAGAAATCCTAGAATAGAAATGGGAACATATCACGATGGATTTCGTGGTTAGCCTTCCGACAACTCAGAAAGGCTATGACGCAGTATGGGTTATTGTCGACCGATCAATAACCCGATTAATGAAATCCGCACACTTCCTTCTGATCAGAATCAAATTCAACTTAGACCAGTTGGCAAGGTTATATGTGAAAGAGATTGTTTCGAGGCACGAATTTCCGGTGTCAATTATTTTCGATAGGGATCCGTTCTTTACATCAAACTTCTGGAAGCGACTACAGGAATGCATGGGGACGCAATTGAGAATGAGTATGGCATATCACCCTCAAACAGACGGGCAGAGCTAAAGAACGATTCAGACATTGAAGGGTATTGTGACGCCCCCAAAATAGATCTACATGACCCATTCTGAGTCGCCAGATATCACATTATAAAAATCAAATACAAACTTCATTTATACAACTGTTGAACTGTCGTGCAGAGTACGACAACAGTTAACTGTGAGTTTTAATACAATATTATCTCGTAGACAGTATCGAAACTCAAATTGTTACAATGCCATATAAAATACAGCAGCAAATATTTGAAGACCCCAAAGAAGAATGATAAGATTACTATCATATTCATTCTAATAAGGTGCACTTTTGACGCTTTCAAAGTCGCTACTGTTGTTCACCAAAATCAATTATTAAGTGACGTATAAAATACGACACCCACATCTTAGGTCCTCAATACAATTATATATTGTACGTCATGTCATTTTATAATGTATTGATAAACTCCGACATTCTCGGACCATCACACTATTTTCCTGTTATCCCCGCTCGATCCAGCTACACTCTTATTACCTGAAAGGACTTGTGAAGCAAAAAGGGTGAGCACAAATAGCCCAGTAAAGAATATCATGGCTAAGATAATTAATTTATCAACAGTCTTTATCAGAATAAATCAGAGATTTAGAACATATGGTAGATAATAAAAGTTTTCAACCATAATTGCAGCGGAATCAACAATCTCTCAGAAGAGTCAAATAGAACATAATGTCTACTATCTCCTCTAGATTAAAAGTCCATCGTTGATAATTTATTCCTGTAATACTCATCAACAGTTCTTTGTTATGCCCAAGACAAATAGAACTTTCAACACTTGTCTTCACCTGAACCACCAAAGATGTTATTTAAATTCATAATTCGTATTTATAATAATGTGAATTAACAGTTCCTTCTTGCCACAAAGGCTTAATAGAACGTTTACTCAATATCGTTACCCCAAGGTTAAAGATATTCAAATGTAATAACAATGATCATACCAATCAGTTGTCTATCTTTGCACTACGGGCCAAAGATATTCAACTATAAAACTAATGGTCATGATCATACCAATCAATTTCCTGTCAGTGCACTACGGCTAAAGACATTCAACTGTTAACTAATGGTCATGATCCTGCCAATCACATCATTGAATTATCCATGCACTACGACCAAAGATATTTGTTAGTATCACTAATGGTCATGATCATGTCATACACCTATCCATCTTCGCACTACGGGTCAAAGCTATCAAACAACAGATCATCTTTGCACTACATGCCAAAGATATTCAACAACATATCATCTTTGCACTACAGGCCAAAGATATACAACTGTAAAACCAATAACCAACAGTATAATAAAGAATGAAATAATAAAAGAATTTCACCATGTATGCAGTACTTCGCATAGATAGGTTATTCCAACATAATAATAAAGAATGGAATAACAGAAGAATTTCAGCATGCGTGCGAAATCCGCACAGACAGGTTATTCCAACAGAATAATAAATAATGGAACCAGGTCATGCGTAAACGCACAGACAGGATATTCCAACAGAATAATAAAGAATTGAATAACAACAGACTTCACCAGGTATACGGTAATCCGCGTATACAGGTTATTCCAACAGACTAATAAATAATTGAATAACAACAGACTTCACCAGGTATACGGTAAATCGCGTATACATGTTATTCCAGCAGAATAATAAATACATAATAATAAAGACGGAACCAGGTCTGGTGTAAAACACACAGACAAGATATTCCAAAAGAATAATAAAGACAGAATAATATAAGGATTTCACCAAGTACAGGGTATGCCGCGTATACAGGTTATGTATAGGGTATGCCTCGTATACAGGTTATTCCAACAGAATAATAAAGAATAGAATAATATAAAGATTTCACCAAGTACAGGGTATGCCGCGTATACAGGTTATGTATAGGGTATGCCTCGTATACAGGTTATTCCAACAGAATAATAAAGAATAGAATAACATAAGGATTTCACCAAGTACAGGGTATGCCGCGTATACAGGTCATGTATAGGGTATGCCTTGTATACAGGTTATTCCAACAGAATAATAAAGAATGGAATAACATAAGGATTTCTTCATGAATAAGAAAGAATAACACCCATTATGGGTATAACAAATAATATCCATTACTATAATAATATCCCTTTACCTTTCAAATAAAAGTATTCTGACTAGTAGGGCGAGGATATACTCCAAGAAAACTTACACTACTCTCAAAGTTTTCTTAAACTCTAAAGAAATATGCTCAAGATTATAGAAGAAGAATTCTTTCTATAGTTTCTCTCTCTAGAGTTTCAGTGAATTCGTAAGAAATAATGAAAGAATGAGCTTCTATTTATAGAAGAATGGAATGAATAGTAACCAACCCATGAACGGTCCAGATTGATTTACTTTAATCGGACGGTCCATATTTAAAGTAAAATCTTTTAAATAAAATATAATATATTCTAATTATTACATAATAAAACAAATAACTTTATAAAAGTATTTTGTTTTATATAAAAAGATTTTACTATGCAAAATACTATGCATAATAGAATATAATATATTCTATTTATAAAAATAACTTTATAAAAGTATTCTGTTTTATATAAAAAACTTTTACTATTATAATTTCAAGCAACGGTCTGAAAAATTAGTACATCTCTTCATGGAATAATATTGTACCCAAAAATAATTTGGACCGAAAATAAATATATTGTTCGGGTGAATAGTAACTCGTGAATAGTAACTCATAAATAGTACTCCGACACAAAAAGTATCCCAAATACTCAAGTGAACAATACTAGAGTGAATAGTAATTTGGGTTAATAGTAACCCGTGAATAGTAACTCATGAATAGTAATTCCAACACAAAAAGTGTCCCAAATACTCGAGTGAACAATACTAGAGTGAATAGTAATCGGGTATTTTATGACAACTTGTCTACTTAAAAAAAATTTAAATATCACCCTTAACTTTAACCTTTTATCAATTTAACCATTTACTAAAATAGAAAAATTGAATACTTTTAGTTCATAAAATTCGGGGTCTCACAATCTCCCCTCCTTATGAAATTTCGCCCTCGAAATTTACGTACGTACCTGATATTCGAAGAGATGAGAATATATTGCTTTCTTTTCGGATTGTACCTTCCCGGTAATTTCCTCGTTATCATGATTTTCTCATTTCTCATCTCCTGTATTTCAGATATCATTCTAGAATATTGCTTCAAAACAAAGGTTAATCGACATATCACAATTTATCCACTTATCAAGTAAACAATTTCAACTTAGGTAAGTCACACCCTAGCGAAGTATATTACTCGTCTCTCCCCTCCTAGTTCTAAACTAATATCTCCGCCAGCGACCATATCCCTAAGCTCTGATACCAATTATGACGTCCCCAAAATAGATCCACACGACCCATTCTGAGTCACCAGATATCACATTATAAAAATTAAATACAAACTTCATTTATACAACTGTTGAACTGTCGTGCAGAGTACGACAACAGTTAACTGTGAGTTTTAATACAATATTATCTCGTAGACAGTATCCAAACTCAAATTGTTACAATGCCATATAAAATACAGCAGCAAATATTTGAAGACCCCAAAGAAGAATGATAAGATTACTATCATATTCATTCTAATAAGGTGCACTTTTGACTCTTTCAAAGTCGCTACTGTTGTTCACCAAAATCAATTATTAAGTGACGTATAAAATACGACACCCACATCTTAGGTCCTCAATACAATTATATATTGTACGTCATGTTATTTTATAATGTATTGATAAACTCCGACAGTCTCGGACCATCACACTATTTTCCTATTATCCCCGCTCGATCCAGCTACACTCTTATTACCTGAAAGGACTTGTGAAGCAAAAAGCGTGAGCACAAATAGCCCAGTAAAGAATATCACGGCTAAGATAATTAATTTATCAACAGTCTTTATCAGAATAAATCAGAGATTTAGAACATATGGTAGATAATAAAAGTTTTCAACCATAATTGCAGCGGAATCAACAATCTCTCAGAAGAGTCAAATAGAACATAATGTCTACTATCTCCTCTAGATTAAAAGTCCATCGTTGATAATTTATTCCTGTAATACTCATCAACAGTTCTTTGTTATGCCCAAGACAAATAGAACTTTCAACACTTGTCTTCACCTGAACCACCAAAGATGTTATTTAAATTCATAATTCGTATTTATATAATGTGAATTAACAGTTCCTTCTTGCCACAAAGGCTTAATAGAACGTTTACTCAATATCGTTACCCCAAGGTTAAAGATATTCAAATGTAATAACAATGATCATACCAATCAGTTGTCTATCTTTGCACTACGGGCCAAAGATATTCAACTATAAAACTAATGGTCATGATCATACCAATCAATTTCCTATCAGTGCACTACGGCCAAAGACATTCAACTGTTAACTAATGGTCATGATCCTGCCAATCACATCATTGAATAACCAACAGTATAATAACCAAAGATATACAACTGTAAAAACCAATAACCAACAGTATAATAAAAAATGAAATAATAAAAGAATTTCACCATGTATGCAGTACTTCGCATAGATAGGTTATTCTAACATAATAATAAAGAATGGAATAACAGAAGAATTTCAGCATGCGTGCGAAATCCGCACAGACAGGTTATTCCAACAGAATAATAAATAATGGAACCAGGTCATGCGTAAACGCACAGACAGGATATTCCAACAGAATAATAAAGAATTGAATAACAACAGACTTCACCAGGTATACGGTAATCCGCGTATACAGGTTATTCCAACAGACTAATAAATAATTGAATAACAACAGACTTCACCAGGTATACGGTAAATCGCGTATACATGTTATTCCAACAGAATAATAAATACATAATAATAAAGACGGAACCAGGTCCGGTGTAAAACACACAAACAGGATATTCCAACAGAATAATAAAGACAGAATAATATAAGGATTTCACCAAGTACAGGGTATGCCGCGTATACAGGTTATGTATAGGGTATGCCTCGTATACAGGTTATTCCAACAGAATAATAAAGAATAGAATAATATAAAGATTTCACCAAGTACAGGGTATGCCGCGTATACAGGTTATGTATAGGGTATGCCTCGTATACAGGTTATTCCAACAGAATAATAAAGAATAGAATAACATAAGGATTTCACCAAGTACAGGGTATGCCGTGTATACAGGTTATGTATAGGGTATGCCTCGTATACAGGTTATTCCAACAGAATAATAAAGAATGAAATAACAATAGGATTTCTTCATGAATAAGAAAGAATAACACCCATTATGGGTATAACAAATAATATCCATTACTATAATAATATCCCTTTACCTTTCAAATAAAAGTATTCCGACTAGTAGGGCGAGGATATACTCCAAGAAAACTTACACTACTCTCAAAGTTTTTTTAAACTCTAAAGAAATATGCTCAAGATTATAGAAGAAGAATTCTCTCTATAGTTTCTCTCTCTAGAGTTTCAGTGAATTCGTAAGAAATAATGAAAGAATGAGCTTCTATTTATAGAAGAATGGAATGAATAGTAACCAACCCATGAACGGTCCAGATTGAATTACTTTAATCGGACGGTCCTTATTTAAAGCAAAATCTTTTAAATAAAATATAATATATTCTAATTATTACATAATAAAACAAATAACTTTATAAAAGTATTTTGTTTTATATAAAAAGATTTTATTATGCAAAACACTATGCATAATAGAATATAATATATTCTATTTATAAAAATAACTTTATAAAAGTATTCTGTTTTATATAAAAAACTTTTACTATTATAATTTCAAGCAACGGTCTGAAAAATTAGTATATCTCTTCATGGAATAATATTGTACCCAAAAATGATTTGGACCGAAAATAAATATATTGTTCGGGTGAATAGTAACTCGTGAATAGTAACTCATAAATAGTACTTCGACACAAAAAGTGTCCCAAATACTCGAGTGAACAATACTAGAGTGAATAGTAATTTGGGTGAATAGTAACTCGTGAATAGTAACTCGTGAATAGTAACTCTGACACAAAAAGTGTCCCAAATACTCGAGTGAACAATACTAGAGTGAATAGTAACCGGGTATTTTATGACAACTTGTCTACTTAAAAAAAATTTCACATATCACCCTTAACTTTAACCTTTTATCAATTTAACCATTTACTAAAATAGAAAAATTGAATACTTTTATTTCATAAAATTCGGGGTCTCACAGGTATATTGAGAATGTGCATCATGGATTTAAAGGAAATTGTGATGATCACTTACCGCTCGTTAAATTCGGTTACAACAACAGTTACCACGCTAGTATTGGCATGTCGCCTTACGAAGCGTTGTATGGCAAAAAGTGCAAAACTCCACTTTACTAAGAAGAATTTAGGGAGAGACAGTTACTAGGACCAGAATTGGTACGACAAATAGCAGAAATAGTCAAAGAAATCCGAAAAAGACTAGTAACAGCTCAGGATAGGCATAAGAAATACGTCGATCCACACCGTAAGAATGTTGAATTTGAATCGGGTAGCTTGGTTTTCTTGAAAGTCTCTCCCTGTAAGGGAAAGATCAAATTTGGTAAGAATGGGAAATTGAGCCCGAGATTCATTTGGTGAAGCTGCCTATGAGGTAGCCTTACCTCCAGTCTTAGAACATATTCATAATGTTTTTCATGTATCTGTCTTACGACCGTATAAACTCGATTACAAGCACGTTATCGAATATGAACCCTGCAATTTAAGAAAGATTTGTTCTATGAAGAAGTTCCTGTTCAGATAGTCGACAGAAAAAAGCAAGTACTCAGAAATAAAGTAATACCTTATGTTAAGGTAATCTGGTGGAACCACAACACTGAAGAAGCTACATGGAAACTCGAAGAGCATATGATGAAGAATTACCCTCATTTATTTGCTTAATATATGTGTCGTGATTATTGGAACAGAATCTTTGTAAAGGGGGATAATGTAACAGGACGAATTGATTGAGTCGTTATTTTGGGGACATAATCCTTTTAAGGGGGGAAAGATGTTTCGAACGAGATTTTTGTAATTTAATTTGAATATTTATTAAATGAAATAAATATTTTTTGATAATTTAATTATTGGGTTAAATAATTAATTGATGAATTTGTGGTAAATTAATTTAATTATATGTGTTACATTGATTAAATTAGTGTGGAGAATTTGTTTAATTGAGATTACTAAATTAAATGAGTTGTCAAATAATTTTAATGATGTTCTAATTAATTAAATAATTAATTGGAGATTTATTGAGAATATAAATTATGTGTTATATTTAAAAAATGAGAATTTTTATTATGTGATGATTTGATTTAATAAGTAATTTTGCCTTTTATTTAATTGAGTTTAAATAATATTACTTGAATAATTAAAGTGTGACAAATAAACTATATAATAAATAAGTTAATTAAAATAAATTAGAAAAGGGATTAATAAACTAGTTAAACATAGCCTTAAGATCATGGGAGCAGTTAAGGCCATACTACGCTTAACTACTACCATGTATACGCCAGTTATTATATACGCATTCGGTTCATTTTTTTTAAAAGTCTGGGAAAATCACATAGAGAGTTTAGAGAGAAAATTGAAAGAAATTGTGATATTGAAAAAGAAATTGAAGAATCAAAGGAGTTGTTATCATCTCCTACTAATCTACACAAACTTGCAGGGTAATCTCTTCAACCCAAACTTTAATTTATGTTCTTATATTTTTGTGAAAAACTATTTCAAAGTCCTCTGTGATTGAAGAGATTGATAATTGATGAGTATATGATGCTTTATATGTTACTATATGTTTATAATATGTTTATATCATATATTCATGTGATTAGAGTAATCAATTTCATATAAATATGTCATAATTGGATTTTTGAAGTTACAGAGTATAAAAGTTATATATATGGCCCTTATGAGCAATTGTATGCCATAAATTGTTTGTTTAACTTAAAATTGGCAGAAAATTAAGATAATACATGTTAAAACGAAGAAAACAAACTTTGAACGGACAGATTCGGAGTTATAACAAATCTGTGACGTCAAATTTCATGTTTTCCTCAAAACTTCTAAAAAACACCAAGAACAGTGAAATTATGTGATTTGATTCAAGTAATTGCACGATTTAAGGTGTTAAAAACATGTTAGTAACATTGTATGGTGTTTCTATGAAGTTTATACTTCATAGAAATCACGGTATTAGTTTAATTTGTATTTAATTGGAATTAATTGGGCTACGAACTGTCAAATTCGAGAACTGCAGAATCTAAACCTAGGAGACCCTGCCCAGGCGGGCATTTCTTCAGCTAAAAGCCCCACCCCGACGGGGGTAGTAGAGTTGGACAGTTTCAGTTTTTTGTCATGTACAGTCCCTTACATGCTAGTTTAACCTAGTTTAATGAACATGATATTATGTTGGACATGTAATAAGATGTCATCCCATATTGTTAAAATACATGTGATGAAATTGCATAGTAACTTGATAAGTTGTATAAGGGCTAAACGTATATCCATGAGGAGGTGTAATGATGTTCAAACTTAATATGTGAGACTTCAGTCTTGTATATGAAATTGTTAATAATGAACAAAATTCAAACTAAGTTGACAAGATGTACTAAAAGAGGGAACTAAACCTGTAAGGTTAATATAAATGTAACTAATGAAAAGTTCAACAGTTGCACATAGAAGTTATGAAACTAATCGACATCGTACACATAATGTAATGTGCAGGATGTTATGGAATTGAATTGTAACTATAATTGTAGCTCGCGCATGAGGCAAGTTCCTAAACCTTACCTCTTTACATTGAGCAAGTTTCCTTACTCAAAACTTTAATTTTATGGAATAAGTTTCTTTAAATTCCAAATTCTCTGATTGAGCATGTCTTAGACTTATATTCTATGTCAAGCAAGTTCTTGTTATTAATTGTTCAAGTTCAAGATTTCATATTAAATGTTATCATTCTTTTAAAGCATGATTCTTGTTATATAATACTTATTCGATTATATACCTCTTGAGTTTATTATTCAAATTGAATATCATTTATTGTTGAACCTTGTAAGACTAGCGAACCCTTATTGATTCGACTAGTCCATAGTTGATGAACGTTCTAAATTCCAGAACCATTATTGAGCTTATCCAAACCAAATTTCCTTTGGTGGGGACTCTAATGTCAAACTGAGATGAACAACCCTGTTATAGGGGATTATTGATGCTTTAGCGTTAAGATATTGTGCACAGTATGGTACTAAGGGTTGATCCCCCTAAGTACGAGATGAAGAGTCCATAGTCTTATGACTGTTAATGGTTTCAAGTATAAACACTTGACAACCTAGGACATAGTTCAAGGTCTTATGACCCTCAGAAGTTCTTTTTATTCTTGTTATTCATTCTTGATTCAAAAGTCGAGTTTTCTTATTTCAGAAGTCTTGATTCACTCGCATGTTATTATATTATTGTTATATTATTATACTTGTGGACAATTGTACTCACTCTTGCGTAATAATAACATTACAGTTAAGAAAAAAAGGTCCGACGAGCCTTCTACTAGTAAAGAAAAGGGCAAAGTCAACAAGTGATGAAGACTTGTTGTTTATTTGATGTATTTACGTTTCAGATTTATGTTAATATTGTGTAAGACTTATTATTTGTTTTTGTTTCCGTATTTGAGATTTAAGGTTAGCATGACCTAGGATTGATGTATTTACATTTAGATGTTGTAACTCCATAAGGAGAGGATTTAATTCTATCTATTTTATGGTTTTCATTTATTATGGGTAGATAGACACATGATATTTGTACAGTGAACACCAAATCCCGTGGGAATTGAAGTACCCGGATTTGGGGGTGTCAAAGGTTGGTATCAAAGCTGTAAGTTATGAACCTTAGGTAGGGAAAAAACCTTAGGTAGTAGCCTTATAGAAGATCGAGAACATTGTGGTGGTAAACTCTTATCAAGTTCTAAGAAATGAATTCCTTAATTTATTGAAGATAATAAAAGACTTTATGTGCTTATGTGATAAACTTATGTGCTTGTGAGTATTGATTAGTAACTAACTTAAAACTATGTTGTCAGGATGTCGGATGTTGGAGGATCTAGTCGAGCTGGGGAGGAGAAACCCCGAGTACCTAGAGGGGAGGAGCCCCAAGACATCCATGTTGTCTGAGAGCAATTGGTATAGAGAGAGCCATCATCATTGATCACTGTTGTGGGTCAGGAGCATGTGTATGAGACTGATCAGGAGGAGGATCCTGAGGAAGAAGAGGAGGATGAGTTCCAACCAAACTCTATTGCAGCTCAGATGTATGACTAGGTGTATGACCGTAACATTGTGCTTCAAGATAGAGCCAAATAATTGGAGGAGCTGGCAGATAGACAACATAATACTATAGGTCAGAAGAATGAGGAAATCCAAGGTCTTGATGCACGTCTTGGAAATATGGAGTAGAAATTAGTGCACTTAGAGGGTGACAATGAGCAGTTGACGGCAGAGGTTGCAAAGCTGTAGGATGATCTAAGAGAGGAGTTCGCCAAACGAGCCAGAGCTAAAGATACTTATGAGGAGGCTTCCTAGCGAGCAGATGTTGCCGAGGAAAAGGTGCAAGCAAAGAAGGTCAAGATGGTGGAGATGGATTGTGCATTCAATATTGTGGTGAACAAAGCTCAGGATCGAGTTATGTACTATCAAATTCAGTTTGAGGACTTACCTTGGTATATGCAGGATCGTTGGACGATGTTTTGTATCATGGAAGAAGAGCGCAAAGAAACTGTTCGATGTCTTAATAGGTCGTGATAGGAATAGTATGAATTATGTGAATATCTATGGTAGTTAATGATATAAATTCTAGTGTAAATAAAAGTAATGCAATATAACGATTTAATCTTGAAGATTCTTTATCTCGGGATATTTGATGTAAATAGCAGTGATGCTATCGTATTATGTTAAAACTTTCGATTTAAATAAAATATCAGAGTTTATTTGAGATAATGTGTTAAGTGATTATGTTTAAATGTTTTAGTTAAGCCTTAAATATTTAAAGAATTGAATAAAGACCTAATAAGCGTATATTTTAACAGAAATATGCCACCGAGAAGAAGACCAAACCGTCAACCAGCCCAAGAAGGGTCGACGAACAACAACAATGACGCCAATGCTAACCTCGTTCAGTAGTTGATGAACTTATTAGCTGGAGCAATTAACAATCAACCTCAAACTCCACCAAATACAACGTTCAAGAACTTCAAGGCGGTGGGATCGCCAGAGTTTAAAGGCTCCATGAACCCGATAGAAGCTCAAACTTGGGTTATGAAAATGGAAAAAGTTTTTGACGTCGCCAGAGTCAGAGAGGACCAGAAAATCGCCTATGCCACGTTCATGCTAAAATCAGAAGCCAGTTATTGGTGGCAAGCGAATAAGGTTCGTGGAGGAAAAGGTGTGATCGCCTGGGAGATGTTTGAGGAGATATTCTTCGAGATGTATTTCCCGACAAGCTCGCAAAACCAAATGGAGGTATAATTTCTAGAATTGAAGTAAGGCAATATGTCTATATCAGAATACAAGTCAAAATTCAATGAGCTGGCTAGATTCGCCACGTATCAAGTACACACGGATGAGAGGAAGGTAAGAAGGTTTGAACAGGGACTGAAGCCCTAGTTATATAGTAAAGTGTCAATGTTTCAGCTGAACACTTTTGCTAGAGTATTGGAGAAGGCCATCATCATTGAAGGTGGAAGTGATGCGATGACCAAGTACAATCAGGATTAGAAGAAGAAGAAGAAGAAGAGTGAAAATGGGGGAAATAACAAGGCCAACGGCAGTAACATGAGAGGAAGTAACAATCAGAAGAGGCAGTGGACTGACAACTCGTCAACTGAAAATCAGTAAGGAGTTCAGAAGAAGAGGATTGAAGCATGTCTGATCTTTGGGAAAGCTCACCTAGGGGTTCTGTGAAAGGGAAAAGAGTTTGCTATAATTGTGGTCAGGAAGGCCACATAGCACCTAACTGCCCTAACCCAAAGAAGGGAGCCTGCGTCACATGTGGATCAAAGGACCACTTGGCTAGGGACTATCCAAAGAAAGGATCTGGAGGGGCAGGAATAGGAGAAAATAAGGGAAACAGCGATGCAATGCTCTAACTATCACAGGACCAACCGCAACCAACCGACCGACCGCCATGACATTTAACATGACTGTGCAGGATGTTGTGCAGTCTCGCGATGTGGTGTCTAGTATCATTCCGATCAATAAAGTTAATGCTTATGTATTATTTGATTCGGGTGCTACTTGTTCATTTATATCCGATGACTTTGCTAAGAACTTGGAATTACCTAAGGACGGGTTAGAATACCCCATGAACATAGAGATTGCGAATAGAGAAGTGATCCCTATTAAGTATGTACACAAGAACTGTAGGGTGGATATTAAGGGTAACATTATGAACGTAGATCTTATCCCTATCAGACTTGGGAAATTTGACGTCATTCTAGGAATGGATTGGTTATTCAATTATAGGGTTGTAATTGTTATCAGAAGAAATGTATTAACCTTATGACTCCATCAAAGGTTATATTTTATGGCAATAATTCGCCTAGACAAGAGAGTTGTTTGACGATGATGAAGGCCATGAAGTTGTTAAGACAAGGCTGTGTAGGATATTTAGACTACATATTCGACAGTCGTAAAGAGAACCTGAAGATAGAGGAAATACCAATAATGAGGGACTTCATAAACGTATTTTTGGATGATCTTCCAGGACTTTTGCTAGAAAAAGAGGTTGCGTTTGTGATCGATTTGGCACCAGGAATGACTTCAATATCGAAGGCACCGTACCGAATGGCTCCGATAGAGATGAAAGAATTGATGGTACAACTGCAAGAGTTACTGGACAAGAAATACATTCAACCAAGTGTATCGCCGTGGGGAGCGCCTGTGTTATTTGTAAAGAAGAAGGACAGGACGATGCAGCTCTGCATCGACTATAGAGAACTGAATAAGGTCACGATTAAGAATAGATCCATTACCGAGGATCGACAACCTATTTGATCAATTGAAGGGAGCGATACACTTTTCAAGAATAGATTTGAGGAGTGGTTACCATCAGTTGAAGGTAAAGAAAGAAGACGTACTAAAGACAACGTTCAGGACTCGTTATGGTCATTACGAGTTTCTAGTGATGTCATTTGGTCTAACGAATGCTCCTGCAACGTTTATGGACCTGATGAACAGGGTATTTAAACCGTTTTTGGATAAATTCATGGTGGTATTTATTGATGATATTTTGGTATACTCGAAAACCAAGGAAGAACATGTAGAGCATTTGAAAGTAGCGTTGGAAGCGTTAAGAAGAGAGAAGTTATACGCCAAGTTTTTGAAATGTGAATTTTGGATTGAGCGGGTATAATTTCTCGGACACGTGATTGATAAGGACAGAATTTCGGTAGATCCCTCCAAGGTCGAAGCTGTTATGAACTAGGATTAGTCAAAAATGCCGTCACAAGTAAGGAGTTTTCTTGGATTGGAAGGTTATTACAGAAGGTTCATTCAGGAATTTTCTAAGATCGCAACTCTGCTAACGAATTTGACTAGGAAAGCTGTAAAATTCATTTGGACGGAGAAGTGTGAGGAAAGCTTTCAAGAACTTAAGAAGAGGTTGAGTACAGCACCTGTGTTATCTCTTCTAGATGACACAGGAAATTTTATAGTTTATAGTGATGCGACGCATAAAGGACTTGGTTGTGTGCTTATGCAAAATGGCAGGGTCATTGCGTATGCGTTACGATAATTAAAGGACTGTGAGAAGGGGTATCCGACCCATGACTTGGAGTTAGCTGTGATGGTTTTTACTTTGAAGATCTAGAGACACTATCTCTATGGGGAGAAGTGTGAAATATATACAGACCGCAAGAGTCTGAAATATATTTTTACATAGAAGGACTTGAATATGCACCAGAGAAAATGGCTGGAATTAATTAAAGACTATGATTGTGAGATTTTTTACCATCTGGGTAAAGCAAATGTGGTTGCCGACGCCTTAAGTAGAAATGGTCAGGAGAAATTGATGATGTTGACCGCTCAGGAGGAGCTAATTTTAGTGATGGAGAAGCTGGAATTGGAAGTGAAGTATCCGATAGAGATTGACGAGAAGTTGTTCCAGATGCAAGATGGTACAACTTTACTGGATAAAGTTAAGGAGGCTCAACTTCAGGAGGAAGAATGTGAGAAAGTGATAAAGAAGATATCTGAAGGAACTGAACCGAGATTCAAGATAGACAGTGAAGGAATACTAAGATTCAAGAGCAGAGTTTAGGTACCGCCAGTGCTAGAGATCAAGGAAGATATTTTGAGCGACGCTTATAGCCTGGTAGTACCAAGATGTACTAAGATCTTCGACAATATTTCTGGTGACCAAATTTGAAACGAGATGTTGCAGAGTGTGTTGCCAAGTGTCTGACAAGTCAGAAAGTGAAAGCAGAACATCAGAGGACGAGTGGGTTGTAACAACTATTAGAAATCCCAGAATGAAAATAGGAACATATCACGATGGATTTCGTGGTTGACCTTCCGACGACTCAAAAAGGCTATGACGCAGTATGGGTTATTGTCGATCGATTAAAGAAATTTGCACACTTCCTTCCGATCAGAATCAAATTCAACTTAGACCAATTGGCAAGGTTATATGTGAAAGAGATTGTTTTAAGGCACGAAGTTCTGGTGTCACTTATTTCTGATAGGGATCCACACTTTACATAAAACTTCTGGAAGCGACTACAGGAATGCATGGGGACGTAAATGAGAATGAGTATGACATATCACCCTCAGACAGACGGGCTGAGCAAAAAAACGATTCAGACATTAAAGGGTATTTTGAGAACGTGCATGATCGATTTTATAGGAAATTGTGATGATCACTTATCGCTCGTTGAATTCTGTTACAACAACAGTTACCACGCTTGTATTGGCATGCCGCCTTACGAAGCGTTGTATGGAAGAAAGTGCAAAACTCCACTTTACTAGGATGAAGTTGGGGAAAGACAGTTACTAGGACCAGAACTGGTACGACAAACAGAAGAAATAGTCAAAGTAATCCGGAAAAGACTAGTAGCAGCTCAGGATAGGTAGAAGAAATATGCTGCTCTACACAGTAAAAATGTTAAGTTCGAATCGGGTAGCTTGGTATTCTTGAAAGTCTCTCCCTGTAAGGGAAAGATCATATTCGGTAAGAAGGGGGAATTGAGCCCGAGATTCATTGGGCCCTTCGAAGTTTTTCGAAGAATTGGTGAAGTTTCCTATGAGGTAGCCTTACCTTTGACCTTAGAACATATTCATAATGTTTTCCATGTATCTGTCTTACGACCATATAATCCCGATTACAAGTACGTTATCGAATATGAACCCCTGTAATTTGAGAAAGATTTGTCCTATGAAGAAGTTCTTGTTCAGATAGTCGACAGGAAAGAGCAAGTACTCAGAAATAAAGTAATACCTTATGTTAAGGTAATCTAGAGGAACCACAACGCTGAAGAAGCTACATGAGAACTCGAAGAGCATATGATGAAGAATTACCCTCACTTATTTGCTTAATATATGTGTAGTGATTCTGGGGACAGAATCTTTGTAAGGGGGAGAATGTAACGGGACGAATTGATTGGGTCGTTATTTTGGGGACAGAATCCTCTTAAGGGGGGAAATATGTGACAAACGAGATTTTTGTAATTTAATTTGAATATTTATTGAATTAAATAAATATTTTTCGATAATTTAATATTGGGTTAAATAATTAATTGATGAATTTGTGGTAGATTAATTTAATTATATGTGTTACATTGATTAAATTAAAGTGGAGAATTTATTTAATTGAGATTACAAAATAAATGAGTTGTCAAATAATTTTAATGTTGTTCTAATTAATTAAATAATTAATTGGAGATTTATTGAGAATATAAATTGTAATACCCCAAAATCTGGTCTATCTTCACACCTGGATTCCGTACGTCACGATTCCATTTTCTTCCAAACATACATCATTATATAGCTAAATATAACAACATACATTCTCAAATCTCAGGTTTTATTACCTAATAACCTCGTTCATTACAAATAATGATAATTACATTATTCTTTACATCTTACAAGAGTAACTTTTATCCGCCGCCAAGGATACATAACAGTTCATTAAACAAATCTATAGTTCAATTAAACTATTCTACATTACAAGTCTTGGCTTGTCCTTCACGCTCATTCATATACTGAATGGCACTTCGTCTGGATACCGATCAACTTTGTAACGCCCCGAAATTCGGTCTACTTTCACATCCGAATTTCGTGCGTCACGATCCCATCTCCTTCCAAACACACATCAATATATAGCTAAATATAATAACATACATTCTCAAATCCCAAGTTCTCAAAACCTTAAAACTTCTTTCATTACAAATAATGATAATTACATTATTCTTTACATCTTGCACAAGTAACTTTTATTCGCCACCAAGGATACATAAACGTTAATTAAACTAGTCTATATAGTTTAATTCTATCACTCTATATTACAAGTCTTCACTTGCTCTTCACGCACATTCACATACTGAATGGCACTTCGTCTGGATACCGATCAGCTTAATCTTTACGGGATCCTAAAGTTCTTTCTAACATCGTTCGCTGAAAATGTTTTTCATTTAAAGCAAGTGTGAGCATTCAATTGCCCAGCAAGTCATAACAGTTGAACAAACAACTTCAAGAGTTTAAACATTCTTCAGAACTTCGATAACCGAACAAAGGTTATGAAGCAGTTTGAATAATAGGAATAGTCTCGATTCCTATCATTTTACAACATTCATCACATACTCTTTACACTACTTTCATTCTTCTACCTTTTTTCATACATATCCTGTCTGGCTAGAATCATTAGCACAAACTTAACAATAACGGTTCATGTATAAACAGAACATACTTGTATTGAACAGTTCAATCATAGAACTGTTCATCTCAAAGAAACACCGAAGTGTTCACATTGTGGCACCAGGCCTCATACGTTCTACCACTTTGTACAAATATCACACATTCGCGCACATACAGAAATTCTCAAGTTCAACATCTGAGAAGTTTAAGAAACTAGCATTCATGTAAAATATGAATGAAGTTAGAAAAAAACTTGTCTTACGCACAGCTACAGCTTACACTGAACTGCTCATTTCCAAATCCCTATATAACACATAAGGAAATAACACGTGCACCAATTAGTCATATACTTGACTTACGCATTGGTTTACTTAACTTTACTTCTTAAGGTTCGCGTTCTTGTAATTTAAGCTTACGCGACTAACTTTCATTACCATTTTATAGCTTTATGACATACGAAGATGTCTTATTCATACATTTATTATCTTGGATGATTTATATTCTTATCTTCTTCTTATAACTCTCCTAGGACTCAGCACACATCGTGTCTTTGCTAGTAGTCCATATGGTACTCTGAGTGGTTTCCCACAAACAACCAACAAACAAGTTCCCGTCTCATCTACACTGCCCACACAGTGAATTATATTGGTTGCCAGTTTTGTATATACCTTCGCTCTCTGAAGGAATTTTTCAGCCCAGCTCCCATATGTCAACCATCAAAGGTTACGATTGTACCACAACCCAACTTCTCTTAACTTATCCGAACCATTAAACTATAATGTTTGTTAAGTCAAATTCTTATTCCTTATGGCTTTCTGGCAACTAAATGCCATACTTTAGGATTCATTCTTTATCGTCTAAGTCAAACAGTCCTTCGTAAACTCAGAGCGATCATTCAATGTCAATACTATGAGGTCATAGCGTGAAATATTTTACAATCCCTTATTCTTATCTTACCACATCTGGTTCACTTGACTCGGAACGTTATCCAAGTTAAAACTACTAACTCGGCTTCTTAACGTTATACGTTAATATCTTCCATTCATTTTCGTCACCGTTCACGGCTAAATCTTAGTCTTCATTACCTTACGGTCAAACCATACATGGAGTGTAGGTTCTGCCCGTTTAATATTCACTTACACTCAACCCTTACGTTGGTTAAAGTGTTTAACGCTTACTTCATTCCAACATTCTTTATCCGACTCACCCTCGAACTTTTATTAATCTCATTACCGTTCTCTACGGCTTTCTTACGATAATTCATATCTTACTTACTACTTTCGTTAACGTCCAAGTTATACAACCACTGAACACTTAGAACGTTCGTCCGACGTGATTACGATTCACGAGGATCGCTTACGTATTCCACGTTTACATTGCTCGTCTCTTAATCTCTCATTCAACCTTTGCTCAAGGTTTTAATTGCTTTCATTCGTTATCCAACCCATTAACCCCATGTTCATTATTCTTTCTTAATGTCGAAGTCATACCGTTCATTGTATGCTAAGACCGATCGTTCATCGCAACAACGTTGCATTCACAACGTCTATACGCTTTACACTTATCTCTCATTACCATGACATAACATCGGAATGTTATTCATTACCTTCATCACTCAACGTCTAAGGAATTGCAATCAAAGCAATTCCTTACATTCATTCATTAAGAGTACAGTCCTCGGATATCGGTTATATAATCTAGCGCTTACATTCTCTATCTTTCAATCTCTTTTAATCTTTTTGTTTAACCTTTAATAAAGGTTTAGAACACTTGATTAAGTGTTACGTTACGTGAACTAGATGTTCATAATTCTTTCTTGCACATCCCCCAGTAATTGAGCACATAAAGTCTCATTTCTGGGCCTTGCCCTGCACCGGAGCTACAGCGTCGTGCCCCTTCCTTTCTCTCGCTGCAGCGCTACCTACGTCTCTCTCTTCCCTTGGTCTGGCGTTGCGGCGCAAAACCCTTCATTATTTCTCGCACTGCGGGGCCAACTAACAGTACCTGAGGCCATGAGCTCGCGCTGTGGCACCACTTCTGCAAGCTTAGCTGGAACTGCGGCGCCGAGCCAAAACCCTAGAAATTTTTCTAAGTCTTAACTCCGATTCGAGACGCTTACTTCCCAATCTCATAACTTCTTCGTTATAACTCATAACGCGGTCGTTCTAAAGCCATTCTCTTTCTTATCTTACGTACTTCAATACCCCTCAGACAGAACTTTGTTCTGAATATGTTAATGTGCCATTCGATTGGCTTAATCTTCACCCTTCGGTCATTTTTACGCTTTTAACGTTCTTCGCTCGTTCATCGGTAATTCGGTCATCCGAACTCGGAACTCGATCGTTCTTGAGTCCACGGCTCACGTTTTATATATTCTCTTACTTTCTTATGAAACCCTACATGTTCGGGTTCATTTACTAACTTCCTAATTCTCGTTCATCTTTTACGAAAATTTTGCCATAACTTCGTCATAGCTACGTTTTAATCCGTTCTTCATGAACGTTTCTTCCGTTCCTAACCAAGCAATATACAACTAACTTATACGCGATAGTTTTAAGCTTGTCCATCAACAACAATTATCCTACGATGGTTTTAAACTTGTCCATCAACAACAATTATCCTACGATAGTTTTAAACTTGTCCATCAACAACGTTCTTCGTGTTCTTCGTTCGTTCTTCGTTTTAATCGATATTTTGGATTACGATTCTACTTTTTCTTGGAATTTGATGTTATAGAATATCATTCCTTACTTATTTCACCTATTCGCTCATAAGATTCATTCGGATCGCTCAAAATCCTTACGAATCTTATAGTTCCTTAAGAAATTTATAAACTAAATTTCTAATTCTTATTTCTTCATTTTCTCATGATTTCAACCATATGAAATCATTCCTAACTTCTTTTACTTTTTATTCTCCTTAAGCTATGTTTTAAACATAGAAAACTTAAAGAAAAAATATTAGAAGAACTAGGGTTCGGGTTACCGTTCTTCTTTATTCTTCTTCTGTTATACAAAGCCGACGATTTGCGAGTTTTTATATTTCTCGATCACTTTTGATCCAAACCTTCATGCTCAATCTCTTCCTTCTCCCTCTTCATCCGAGCTCCCTCTCTCTCTCTCAAGTTATAGGATTTTCAAAATCCTAAAAAATGAAATCTAGCTTCTTATTTATAGAAAACCAAAGCTTAGGGCAAATTGGTCATTTCGCCCCCACCTCTTTACTATTCCCACCTCCTCCAACACTTAGCCACCAAGTAAACTTGGCCTCCACCCTTACTTGGTGGCCAAGTGGCCGGCCCACATGCCCATGGGTCATCCCATGGGTTGCCCCAATGGTTCTTACCCATCCGTTTACCCATCGGTTCGATCCGCGGTTTCTTTTCTTGATTTGGGCCTTAACCCTAATTCTTATTGGGCTTATCTTGGGCTTGATTTCACAAATCATTGGGCTTAACATAATCCAAGTCCAATTAGATTCTACAAAGTCCATGAACTCAAAGTCCATTAAGACTATTCGTATTCTACGCATTCCATTCTCGTATTCTCGTATTCTCTTAGTATATTATTTGTACGATATTCGTATTATACGTCGTACTAATCTTCGTACTATACTCGTATAATAACTAGTATTATATTCGTATCTCTCACGCATAATAGCCCTAGTTATTATACGAAACCATTAAAATTCTCGAAAATTACTTCTCCTAACCCTCAGGTTTTACGTCCGCAGGCGAAAACTTCGTTTTTGCCATAACTGAAATATTATTGAATATTCCATCACATCTCAACATTTTACGTAATCGTTAACTTCTCGGAATTTCAAAATAAAACTCCAAGCAGAAACTGATGAATAGTGCAAATTTCGTCTTTTTTCCCGAACATAATTTTGTTCCCGAAAAACTTTCATTTTCATTTTGAAAATTCTTACTCGCTTAAACTAGGTCGTAGCCAGAATACTCCCGACTTATAATCATCCTAGGTCATAGAACGATTAATAAAACACTTAGCATAGAATAGTATTAATAAAAATTCATTTTATTAATAACTAATTCTTTAAACCTAAATTCTGGATAATCCAAAATTCCAGGTTATTACATTCTTCCCTCCTTATAAAAATTCCGTCCTCGGAATTTCTTAAAACCAAACCCTTACCCGGGTTCTCACATTCTTCCCTTCTTCACAGAATTTCGTCCTCGAAATTTTAGCTTACACTTCTTCTCAACTTCTCTTCAAAGAAGTTCTTATCTTTTCATCATTCCAACCTCCATAACCTATCAAAAATCATGAAGTAGAAGGAATAGCGAGGAATATAAAATATCCTTTAAAACATTTCATACTTTTGCTGAGGGGTCAAATTGACCATGAACTCTTTACTATGTTAAACAGCCTTTCGCCGTAAACCTTTCTTTCCACGGTAAGTTTACAATCACAAAGAAGGTAAACTACCTCTTTCCATAAGTAGGTGATCAACCTATCGTATATCCCCATTTCGAGGTATTTTCATCTCAGACTTAATCATTAGATTTCGCACCAAAATAATTTGGATTGGCATAACTTTTTCAAAGAAAGCTCGATTTTCTTATAACAGGACATACTATTTGTCTTAGCCAAATCAATTAGCTTAGACCATCCCTGTAAGACCCCAAATTATTAATAAATGAAATTTAATTTCCTCTATTTATTATTCTGAAATAGTAAGAGTTGATTTGATTAATGTGGTTAGTTATGGGTAAAATGCGCAAATATTTTAAATAAGCAAGTGGTTATAAAATATTCATTGTTGTCGGGGAATATTTGTTTGGTCGTGGAATATTCTTACTGTCGGAGAAAATTCGTACGACGGTGCAGCCTTGTGTGGGCCCCATAACAGAAAGCGATTGGATGAAGAAAACGACAAAAATAAGTTGTTTATAAATAACGGCGTAGTTGTTACCGTTAATACTGTTGAAATACCCGGTGGTTAAAACACGGTAATACACGTAGCACACGGTATTGCACCAATTATTGATTCTTACATAAGAAGGCACTACTCAATAATTGTTACAGTAATTACTGTTCAATATTGTATTTTATTGATTCAATAATTGCTGCGTTGATATTTTATATTACTGTTGTTTCAACAATTGTCACTACGCAGTATTTTTCATTATCAGAGCAATAATTCATATTATCTGAATAATATTATTAGATAACATTATTGGCAATGTCTAGAAAGTTCTGTCTAAGGAGAGGTTTGGTCATCTAATTGCGCGCCAATAAGGAGAAATCCTTATTGGAAAGCCCCCTCTTTCCTGAGAACTGCCTGGTTGCCAGTACTGTGGTTCTGTAATATTATTTGTGTATAATTAATTATTGATTTAAATGATGAGGAAAATAGTGATTTTATGTGGATATAGATAGAGAAAAATTTTAATGTGACAATTGTTGAAAATTAATATTTTATCTTTTTCTGATAAAATAATTCATTTAAATATATTATTTTAATAATATATTGATGGTGGTATTTTTACAATGAATGTGGGATATATGAGTATATGAGGAGGAAGAGTATTTTTGTGGCATTAAATGATTAACACATGTTTTGTGTGTTGGTGCACATAATTCTTGACCGAAAATTTATTATTGACTGTAAAATCGTCCGTTTGTGAATTTCGGTCAATTTCTGTTTAGAATTTGGAAAAACTTTCTTCTATAAAGTTGTAGAGAATTGAATTTCCTATAAAAAAAACTCTTGAGATTCGAATTTTCTGATAAAAGGACTATTTATTATGAATTATTGAAGTTCTGAAGTTCCGAAATAATTGATTTTTGGAAATTTTATTTATTATTTTGAAGAAAAACGTTTTTTGGCATTTAAGTGGGCTAACATGTGATATAAATGGGCTGAGATCAGATGTCTAGAGGTGGGCTAAGGAAAATTTGATAAATATATTATTATTATATTAAATTTTCTATTTTGGTGTTCTAAGCATTTTCCTATAAATAGGGTGCTTAGGTTAGAATTGAAAATCACACCAGAAACACAAGTTTCTCTCTATTTCTCTCTCTATATCGAGCGTATTCTTGTGAGTATTTGATACTTTGAGTGTTGCTATACGGTGCAAGTTTCCTTCAGCACTATATCTAGTATTCCAGTCAGAAGTACCGTCTTTCCGAGGTAAGGGATGTTATTTCTTCTTAAATGATATTATTTTCTTCAATATCATTATGTCGAAGTATTGATCTGAATTTTTACTAAATTTAGAACTTTTCATGTCGGGGTTACTATTCATGAGTTACTATTCACGAGTTACTATTCACAAGTTACTATTCACCGAAAAATGAAATTTTCTTCTTTTCGTCCAAATATCTATTCTGGATACTAGCTTTGATTGTATCCATGTTTTGATCATTCTTGAATTTTACTTCACTATGATTATTTATGAGATATTTTTGGACATGGAATAGCTGAAATACGAATCCTTAATATTTGTTATTTTGCTTCACTAGATTCGTTTTCGTTAAAATATTTTTCATCATCCTCAGTCTTAAATGATGATATAACTGAATATCTTTGGCCTGTAGTGCAAATATGAATGATTTTTGATGAATATCTTTGGCCCGTAGTGCAAAGATGAACAGGTGTTGAGGTGAACATGACCAACTGATGGATATCTTTGGCCTGTAGTGCAAAGATGACTATTTGATTCAAGATATTTATTGATTGATGTTACAGGGATAAAATATTGATGATGGGCTTTTAAATTCATAGATAATCGTAGATTTTATTCTCTACGTAACTTCTCTATGAATTATTATTTTCCGCTGCGAATATTGAATTAAAACTTGTTGTCTATTGTATTCTATTAAATTTTTCCCTGTTGAAGACTAACGATAATTTGTTGTATATTATCTTAGTCATAATATTCTTTACTGGGCTAGTTGAGCTCACCCTTTTCCTTGTTGTTCCATTTTCTTCTCAGGAGGCGAGAATGTAGCAGGTACTAGTCGGGGTATGGAATGAAGGTTCTAGAAAGTTGTTTTAGTAGTCCTCACCATTTTGTTTGTAAAATATTGTTCCAATAATTGTAATAAGGACTTATTTGAGTGTGGATATTGTCTAGATGACAATATTTGTATTTACACTCACAGTTTTTATGTTGTATTAATAAAGTTGTAGTTGTTTCTGTACCATGTTATTGACGACTCAGAATAGGTGTTGTATACCTGTTTTGGGGGCGTCACAGTTGGTATCAGAGCTTAGGGATATGATCTCTGGCGGAGATCGGAGAATAGAACTAGGAGGGGAGAGACGAGTAAATCCTTCGCTAGTGTGTCCTACCTAAGCTTATTTGTTGGTCGGTCATAATATAGGGATATTATGCGATTTGTTAATTTGTTAAATTAACCCTTGTTTTATGGCAGTATTTGAGAATATCGACTGAGAATGTTAACAGTGGAGTAAATAAAATCGTGGAGACACTTGTACTCACCAACGAGGAGAACGTGCAACAGGCTGGCAATGTTCCTCCTGTGAACAACACCAATGAGCAGACGATGAACGATGAGATGTTTAGAAGCTTTTTGCGGTTCATGCAAAACCAGACGAAGGAGATTCCTGTTCAAAATATAGGAAGAAACAATGGCAACGCACAACTGGTCACAGCCAAGCAGTTCAAAGAGTTGGGACCACCAGAATTCTGGGGAAAGCCAGATCCGATTAAGGCAGAGTCATGGGTCAAGCAAATTACCAAGATATTTGATATCTTGGGATGCACGGAGGAACAGAAGGTTCCATTCGCCACCTTTATGTTCCGTGGCGAGGCAGACTACTGGTGGGAATCTGTGAAGCGTACCCATCCAGCCGCACTCAGCATGTCTTGGGAGACATTTCAGAAACTATTCAATGACAAGTACTTTCCTGAAAGTATTCGTCATATGAAGGAGTTAGAGTTTATTAGACTGGAGAAGAATAACATGACGGTGTCCCAGTACGAGGCGAAGTTTGCAGAGTTGTCCAGGTTTGCACCTCATTTGGTGGAGAATGAGGAACGTATGACACGGATGTTTCTGAGAGGTTTGAAACCCGGCATACGTCAATATCTCATTTCTCATAAATTTTCTCTCTATTCAGATGTTGTCAACAGGGCTCAATTGTTGGAGAGAGATAACGAGTACGGTCAACCGAGGGACCACAACCAGGATCATATCGGTGACAACAGTCATCAGAACAATGATAACCAGCGGAGAAAGAAAAATACAGACAAGAACGGCAACCACTCTGGTGGTAATCGTGGCTATGAAAATAGAAGAAGCCAGTCGGGAGGAGATTTTAAAAAGAGGAGATTCAACAATGATAATACGAAGACGTCAGCACCAGCAGCAACTGGTTCCAAGGGAGGAGAACGACCACCAGTCATATGCTATAAATGTGGAAAAGAGGGACATATCAGCCCAAACTGTCCACAACAGTTCAAGGTATGCTATAATTGTGGAAAGGAAGGACATATCGCTTGAGATTGTACGATAGCGAAACCAAGTTCAGCGGGGACGGTGACTCAAAAGGCTGCCCCAGAAAAGTCAAAGTCAACGGTTCCTGGAAGAGCGTTTGTCGTGACTGGTCAACATGCGAGGAACCCAAACGAGGTGATCACGGGTAAGCTAATCATAAATTCATGTGAAGTTTATACCTTACTAGATACCAGTGCTACCCATTCATTTATTTCTTCTGCTTGTGCTCAACATTTAAACTTGACTACGGAGAAATTAGACTTTGATTTATCTGTGGAGACTCCGTTAGGGGAAACTTTCATCACATCCACTGTTTATAAATCTTGTTTGATCCAAGTTGGCACCATCACCTTACCTGTTGACCTTATCTCTTTAAAGATACTTGCATTTGACGTGATTTTAGGAATTGATTGGTTAACTACTCATCATGCCAAAATTGATTGTTTTCGTAAGGTGGTTAGTTTTCATATTCCTAATCAACCTGTTGTTCGAATTCAAGCAACAAAGCCATTAAAATCAATCACTGTCATATCAAGTCATAAAGCCATTCGTTTATTGAAAAATAGATGTCAAGCTTTCCTAGCCCATGTTATGGATTTGAATAAACACACGTCAAATTTGAATAATATTCCTGTTGTTAGTAACTTTCCTGACGTATTTCCTGAAGAACTTCCCGGTCTACCCCCAGAACGTGAAGTTGAATTCTTCATTGATCTTGAACCTGGTACAAAGCCCATTTCAAAAACCCCATATCGAATGGCTCCTATTGAACTTCAGGAGTTAAAAGTCCAACTACAAGAGTTGTTGGACATCGGTTTCATTCGTCCTAGTACATCTCCTTGGAGTGCTCCTGTTTTATTTGTAAAGAAGAAAGACGGGAGTATGCGACTTTGTATCGATTACCGGGAATTAAACCATGTCACCATCAAGAATAGGTATCCGCTACCTCGTATTGATGACCTGTTTGACCAGTTACAAGGAGCACAATTCTTTTCAAAAATCGATCTTCATTCTAGATATCATCAGCTGAAGGTTAAAACTGAGGATATTCCGAAGACTGCCTTTAGAACTCGGTACGGGCATTATGAATTCTTAGTCATGTCTTTTGGATTGACTAATGCTCCTGCGGCTTTCATGGATATGATGAACCGAGTATTCAAGGATTATTTGGATCAGTTCGTTGTTGTCTTTATTGATGACATCCTCATAAATTCCAAAAGCCGTGAAGATCATGAGCACCATTTGAAGCTGGTACTCCAAAGGCTGCGTGAAAATAAGTTATATGCTAAGTTGAAGAAATGCGAGTTCTGGCTTGAGGAAGTAGCATTCCTAGGGCACGTGGTGTCAAAACATGGAGTATCTGTGGACCCGGCGAAGATTGAAGCAATACAAAGATGGGAGCAACCGAAGACGGTGACCGATGTACGTAGCTTTCTGGGCTTAGCTGGTTATTATCGGAGATTCGTAGAAGGGTTTTCTCGAATCGCTACCCCGTTAACTCAGCTGACTCAGAAGGATATCAAATTCGTATGGAGCGAAGAATGCGAGAAGAGTTTCCAAGAGCTTAAGAGGAGACTCATTTCGGCACCTGTTCTGACAATACCATCTGGTTCGGATGGATTTGTTATCTACAGCGATGGTTCAGGTAAAGGGTTAGGATGTGTTCTCATGCAACGTGGGAAAGTCATACCCTATGCCTCGCGACAACTTAAAGAATATGAGAGGAATTATCATACTCATGATCTAGAGTTGGCAGCAGTCGTTTTCGCGCTAAAGATCTGGAGGCACTATCTATATGGGGAGAAAGTGGAGATATATTCAGACCATAAAAGCCTCAAATATTTTTTCACTCAGAAAGAACTCAACATGCGGCAACGATGTTGGCTCGAGCTGTTAAAAGATTACAACCACACTATTCAATACCATCCTGGAAAAGCAAACGTGGTAGCTGACGCGTTGAGTAGAAGATCATATGCAGGAACGAGTGCGATGATGTCAAGTATACGCGTAGAACCAACTTTAATCGATAAAGTTAAAGTTGCTCAAGCTACAGACCCGGAGCTGATGCGTATGAAGAAGAAAGTGCAAGAAGGTGCTATTCCAGAAGCAAGAATCGATGATGAAGGAATACTTTGAGTCCACTCCAGACTTTGTGTTCCTAACGATTCTGATTTAAAGTACAAGATCATGATGGAGGCACACACTACACCATTTGCAATCCATCTTGGAAGTACTAAAATGTATCGTGATCTTCGACATACATTTTGGTGGAACAATATGAAGAGAGAGATTGCAAAGTTTATCTCGAGGTGTTTAACTTGTCAACGTGTAAAGGCGGAGCATCAAGTACCAAAGGGTCCATTACAACCACTTGAGATTCCGAAATGGAAGTGGGAACACATTACCATGGATTTTGTTACGGGTCTTCCCACGGTTTCTCAAGGCATAAATGCTATTTGGGTTATAGTTGATAGATTAACCGAGTCTGCTCATTTCTTGCCGATACGGGAGACTTATTCCCTTGAACGTCTTGCTAGTATGTACGTGAATGAGATTGTAAGGTTGCATGGTATGCCAGTATCCATAGTTTCGGATCGTGACCCAAGATTCACTTCAAGATTTTGGGTTAGCTTGCAAAAAGCTATGGGCACGGATTTACGGTTCAGTTCGGCATACCATCCTGAAACGGACGGGCAATCAGAGAGGACTATTCAAACTCTTGAAGATCTATTAAGACTTTGTGTCCTCGATTTCAAAGGAAGTTGGGATAAGTACCTACCATTGGTGGAATTCTCCTACAACAACAGTTACCAGGCAAGTATAGGTGTGGCTCCCTTTGAAGCATTGTATGGACGAAAGTGTCGCTCTCCAGTATGTTGGGATGAGGTGGGAGAAGCAACGTTGTTGGGACCAGAGTTGGTACGAATGACTATAGAGAAGATCCAAACGATTCGACAACGTATACAAACGGCACAGGATCGACAAAAGAGTTATGTGGATCTTCATCGAAAGGACGTGGAATTTGACATTGGGGATCATGTATTATTACGTGTAGCTCCATGGAAAGGAGTTACAAGATTTGGGAAGAGAGGAAAGCTCAATCCACGATTTATTGGTCCATTTCAGATTCTTGACCGAGTAGGAAATGTGGCCTATAGACTTGCGTTACCTCCAAGTATGTCTCGTGTTCATAATGTTTTTAATATATCTGTGCTTCGTAAGTATGTGAAAGACCCGAACCATGTTATTGAGTTAGAACCGGACGAGATAGCTGAAGACTTAACGTACGAGGAGGTACCTGTAAGACCCCAAATTATTAATAAATGAAATTTAATTCCTCTATTTATTATTTTGAAATAGTAAGGGTTGATTTGATTAATATGGTTAGTTATGGGTAAAATGCGCAAATATTTTAAATAAGCAAGTGGTCCTAAAATATTCATTATTGTCGGGGAATATTTGTTTGGTCGTGGAATATTCTTGTTGTCGGGGAATATTCGTACGACAGCGCAGCCTTGTGTGGGCCCCATAATAGAAAACGATTGGATGAAGAAAACGACAAAAATAAGTTGTTTATAAATAACGGCATAGTTGTTACCGTTAATACTGTTGGAATACCTGGTGGTTAAAACACGGTAATACGCGTAGCACACGGTATTGCACCAATTATTGATTCTTACGTAAGAAGGCACTACTCAATAATTGCTACAGTAATTACTGTTCAATATTGTATTTTATTGATTCAATAATTGCTGCGTTGATATTTTATATTACTGTTGTTTTAATAATTGTCACTACGCAGTATTTTTTTTTATTATCGGAGCAATAATTCATATTATCTGAATAATATTATTAGATAACATTATTGGCAATGTCTAGAAAGTTCTGTCTAAGGAGAGGTTTGGTCATCTAATTGCGCGCCAGTAAGGAGAGATCCTTATTGGAAAGCCCCCTCTTTCCTGGGAACGGCCTGGTTGCCAGTACTGTGGTTCTGTAATATTATTTGTGTATAATTAATTATTAATTTATATGATGAGGAAAATATTGATTTTATGTGGATATAGATGGAGAAAATTTTTAATGTGACAATTGTTGAAAATTAATATTTTATCTTTTTCTGATAAAATAATTCATTTAAATATATTATTTTAATAATATATTGATGATGATATTTTTACAATGAATGTGGGATATATGAGTATATGAAGAAGAGTATTTTTGTGGCATTAAATGATTAACACATGTTTTGTGTGTTGGTGGACACAATTCTTGACCGAAAATTTATTATTAACTGTAAAATCGCCCGTTTGTAGATTTCGGTCAATTTCTGTTTGGAATTTGGAAACACTTTCTTCTGCAAAGTTGTAGAGAATTGAATTTCCTATAAAAACTCGCGAGATTTGAATTTTCTGAATAAAGGGCTATTTATTATGAATTATTGAAGTTCTGAAGTTCCGAAATAATTGATTTTTGGAAGTTTTATTTATTATTTTGAAGGAAAAACGTTTTTTTGCATTTAAGTGGGCTAACATGTGATATAAATGGGCTGAGATCAGATGTCTAGAGGCGGGCTAAGGAAAATTTGATAAATATATTATTATTATATTAAATTTTTTGCTTTGGTGTTCTAAGCATTTTCCTATAAATAGGGTGCTTAGGTTAGAATTGAAAATCACACCAGAAACACAAGTTTCTCTCTATTTCTCTCTCTATATCGAGCGTATTCTTGTGAGTATTTGATACTTTGAGTGTTGCTATACGGTGCAAGTTTCCTTCAGCACTATATCTAGTATTCTAGTCAGAAGTACCGTCTTTCCGAGGTAAGGGATATTATTTCTTCTTAAATGATATTATTTTCTTCAACATCATTATGCCGAAGTATTGATCTGAATTTTTATCAAATTTGGAACTTTTCATGTCGGGGTTACTATTCATGAGTTACTATTCACGAGTTACTATTCACGAGTTACTATTCACTGAAAAATGAAACTTCCTTCTTTTCGTCCAAATATCTATTCTGGATACTAGCTTTGATTGTATCCATGTTTTGATCATTCTTGAATTTTACTTCACTATGATAAGGTATTTTTGGACATGGATAAATCGAAATACGAATCCTTAATATTTGTTATTTTGCTTCACTGGATTCGTTTTCTTTAAAATATTTTTCATCATCCTCAGTCTTAAATGATGATATAACTGAATATCTTTGGCCTGTAGTGCAAAGATGAATAATTTCTGATGAATATCTTTGGCCCGTAGTGCAAAGATGAACAGGTGTTGAGGTGAACATGACCAACTGATGGATATCTTTGGCCTGTAGTGCAAAGATGACTATTTGATTCAAGATATTTATTGATTGTTGTTACAGGGATAAAATGTTGATGATGGGCTTTTAAATTCATAGATAATCGTAGATTTCATTCTCTACGTAACTTCTCTATGAATTATTATTTTCCGCTGCGAATATTGAATTAAAACTTGTTGTCTATTGTATTCTATTAAATTTTTCCCTGTTGAAGACTAACGATAATTTGTTGTATATTATCTTAGTCATAATATTCTTTACTGGGCTAGTTGAGCTCACCCTTTTCCTTGTTGTTCCATTTTCTTCTCAGGAGGCGAGAATGTAGCAGGTACTAGTCGGGGTATGGAATGAAGGTTCTAGGAAGTTGTTTTAGTAGTCCTCACCATTTTTTTGTAAAATATTGTTCCAATTATTGTAATGAGGACTTATTTGAGTATGGATATTGTCTAGATGACAATAGTTGTATTTACACACACAATTTTTATGTTGTATTAATAAAGTTGTAGTTGTTTCTGTACCATGTTATTGACAACTCAAAATAGGTGTTGTATACCTGTTTTGGGGGCGTCACAGTTGGTATCAGAGCTTAGGGATATGATCTCTGGCGGAGATCGGGGAATAGGACTAGGAGGAGAGAGACGAGTAAATCCTTCGCTAGTGTGTCCTACCTAAGCTTATTTGTTGGTCGGTCATAATATAGGGATATTATGTGATTTGTTAATTTGTTAAATTAACCCTTGTTTTATGGCAGTATTTGAGAATATCGACTGAGAATGTTAACAGTGGAGTAAATGAAACCGTGGAGACACCTGTACTCACCAACGAGGAGAACGTGCAACAGGTTGGCAATGTTCCTCCTGTGAACAACACCACTGAGCAGACGGTGAACGATGAGATGTTTAGAAGCTTTTTGCGATTCATGCAAAACCAGACGAAGGAGATTCCTGTTCAAAATATAGGAAGAAACAATGGCAACGCACAGCTGGTCACAGCCAAGCAGTTCAAAGAGTTGGGACAACTAGAATTCTGGGGAAAGCAGGATCCGATTAAGGCATAGACATGGTTCAAGCAAATTACCAAGATATTTGATGTCTTGGGATGCACGAAGGAATAGAAGGTTCTATTCGCTACCTTTATGTTCCGTGGCGAGGCAGACTACTGGTGGGAGTCTGTGAAACGTACCCATCTAGCCGTACTCAGCATGTCTTGGGAGACATTTCAGAAACTCTTCAACGAAAAATACTTTCCTGAAAGTATTCGTCATATGAAGGAGGTAGAGTTTATTAGACTGGAGCAGAATAACATGAAGGTGTCCCAGTACGAGGCGAAGTTTGCGGAGTTGTCCAGGTTTGCACCTCATTTGGTGGAGAATGAGGAACGTATGACGCGGATGTTTCTGAGAGGTTTGAAACCCGGCATACGTCAATATCTCATTTCTCATAAATTTTCTCTCTATTCAGATGTTGTCAATAGGGCTCAATTATTAGAGCGAGATAACGAGTACGGTCAACCGAGGGACCACAACCAGGATCATATCGGTGACAACAGTCATCAGAACAATGATAACCAGCGGAGAAAGAAAAGTACAAACAAGAACGGCAACCACTCTGGTGGTAATCGTGGCTATGAAAATAGAAGAAGCGAGTCGGGAGAAGATTTTAAAAAGAGGAGATTCAACAATGATAATACGAAGACGTCAGCACCAGCAGCAACTGGTTCCAAGGGAGGAGAACGACCACCGGTCATATGCTATAATTGTGGAAAAGAGGGACATATCAGTCCAAACTGTCCACAACAGTTCAAGGTATGTTATAACTGTGAAAAGGAAGGACATATCGCTCGAGATTGCACTGTAGCGAAACCAAGTCCAGCGGGGATGGTAACTCAAAAGGCTGTCCCAGAAAAGTCAAAGTCAACGGTTCCTGGAAGAGCATTTTTCGTGACTAGTCAGATTGCGAAGAACCCGAACGAAGTTAGCACGGGTTAGTTAATTATAAATTCTTGCGAAGTTTATACCTTATTAGATACCGGTTCTACCCATTCTTTTATCTCTCTTGCTTGCGTTCAACGTTTAAACTTGACTCCGAAGAAATTAGACTTTGACCTATCTGTGAAAACTCCGTTAGGAGAAACTTTCGTTACATCCACTGTTTATAAATCTTGTTTGATCCAAGTTGGTACCATCACCTTACCTGTTGACCTTATCTCTTTAAAGATACTTGCATTTGACGTGATTTTAGGAATTGATTGGTTAACTACTCATTATGCCAAATTGATTGCTTTTGTAAGGTTGTTAGTTTTCATATTCCTAAGCAACCTGTTATTCAAATTCAAGCAACCAAACCATTGAAGTCAAACTCTTTCATATCAAGCCGTAAAGTTATTCGTTTATTAAAAAACGGATGTCAAGCTTTCTTAGCTATGTTATGGACTTGAACAAAAATACGTAAGAATTGAATGATATTTCTATTGTTAGTAAAATCCCTGACGTATTTCCTGAAGAATTTCTTGGCCTACGCGTGATATTGAATTTTGTATCATCTTTGAATCTGGTACAAAACTCACTTCTAAAATCTCATATCGAATGGCTCCTATTGAACTTTAGGAGTTAAAAACCTAACTGTAGAAGTGTGTACCCGAGCCTCTATCTGGTGACTTCCTTTGTGGAATGCACTGAAGCCAGACTCTCTGTAGGGGATGCCATATTCGTGCGGTAGTAAACTGATAGGTGTCATTGTGACGTGCTATCCAAGATTGGGATATGAGTCACAGTTGAGAGCAAACCTAAGTCAGTAATCGAAATACGTAGCTTTCTAGGCTTAGCTGGTTACTATCGGAGATTCGTGAAAGGATTTCTCGAATCGCTACTCCGTTAACTCAGCTGACTCGAAAAGATACAAACTTCGAATGGACCAAGGAATGCGAGAAGAGCTTCCAAGAATTCAACATGCGACACCGACGTTGGCTCGAGATGTTGAAAGATTTCGATCATATCATCCTGAAAAAGTGAACGCGATAGCTGACGCATTGAGTAGAAGATCATATGCAGGAAAGAGTGCGATGATGTCCAGTATACGCGAAGAATCAACTTTAATCGATAAAGTTAAAGTTGCTTAAGCCACAGACCCGAAGCTGATGCGTATGAAGAAGAAAGTGCAAGAAGGTGCTATTCCAGAAGCACGAATCGATGAAGAAGGAATTCTTCGAGTCCACTCCAGACTTTGTGTTTCTAACGATTCTGATTTGAAGTACAAGATTATGATGGAGGCACACAATACACCATTTGCGATCCATCCTGGAAGTACTATAATGTATCGTGATCTTCGACATACATTTTCGTGGAACAATATAAAGAGAGAGATTGCAAAGTTTATCTCGAGGTGTTTAACTTGTCAACGTGTAAAGGAGGAGCATCAAGTACCAAAGGGTCCATTACAACCACTTGAGATTCCGAAATGGAAGTGGTAACACATTACCATGGATTTCGTTACGGGTCTTCCTACGGTTTCTCAAGGCATAAATGCTATTTGGGTTATAGTTGATAGATTAACCAAGTCTGCTCATTTCTTGCCGATACGAGAGACTTATTCCCTTGAACGTCTTGCTAGTATATACGTGAATGAGATTGTAAGGTTGCATGGCATGCCAGTATCCATAGTTTCGGATCGTGACCCAAGATTCACTTCAAAATTTTGGGTTAGCTTACAGAAAGCTATGGGCACGGATTTACGGTTCAGTTCGGCATACCATCCTCAAACGGACGGACAATCAAAGAGGACTATTCAAACTCTTGAAGATCTATTAAGACTTTGTGTCCTCGATTTCAAAGGAAGTTGGGATAAGTACCTACCATTGGTGGAATTCTCCTACAACAACAGTTATCAGGCAAGTATAGGTGTGGCTCCCTTTGAAGCATTGTATGGGCGAAAGTGTCGCTCTCCAGTATGTTGGGATGAGGTGGGAGAAGCAACGTTGTTGGGACCAGAGTTGGTACGAATGACTACAGAGAAGATCCAAACGATTCGACAACGTATACAAACGGCACAGGATCGACAAAAGAGTTATGTGGATCTTCATCGAAAGGACGTGAAATTTGACATTGGGGATCATGTATTATTACGTGTAGCTCCATGGAAAGGAGTTACAAGATTTGGGAAGAGAGGAAAGCTCAATCCACGATTTATTGGTCCATTTCAGATTCTTGACCGAGTAGGAAATGTGGCCTATAGACTTGCGTTACCTCCGAATATGTCTCGTGTTCATAATATTTTTCATATATCTGTGCTTCGTAAATATGTGAAAGACCCGAACCACATTATTGAGTTAGAACTAGACGAGATAACCGAAGACTTAACGTACGAGGAGGTACCTGTCAAGATCATGGATAAGAAGAAGCATGTCCTACGTACGAAGGTCATACCACAAGTTAAAATTTTGTGGAGAAACCATGCTATTGAGGAAATGACCTAGGAGTTGGAAACGGAAATTAAAGCGAGGTATCCTCATCTTTTCGAAACACCAGGTACGTATGTCAATTTCGAGGACGAAATTTCATAAGGAGGGGAGGTTGTAAGACCCCAAATTATTAATAAATGAAATTTAATTCCTCTATTTATTATTTTGAAATAGTAAGGGTTGATTTGATTAATGTGGTTAGTTATGGGTAAAATGCGCAAATATTTTAAATAAGCAAGTGGTCCTAAAATATTCATTATTGTCGGGGAATATTTGTTTGGTCGTGGAATATTCTTGTTGTCGGGGAATATTCGTACGACGGCGCAGCCTTGTGTGGGTCCCATAATAGAAAACGATTGGATGAAGAAAACGACAAAAATAAGTTGTTTATAAATAACGGCACAGTTGTTACCGTTAATACTGTTGGAATACCCGGTGGTTAAAACACGGTAATACGCGTAGCACACGGTATTGCACCAATTATTGATTCTTACGTAAGAAGGCACTACTCAATAATTGTTACAATAATTACTGTTCAATATTGTATTTTATTGATTCAATAATTACTGCGTTGATATTTTATATTACTGTTGTTTCAGTAATTGTCACTACGCAGTATTTTTTTTTATTATCGGAGCAATAATTCATATTATCTGAATAATATTATTAGATAACATTATTGGCAATGTCTAGAAAGTTCTGTCTAAGGAGAGGTTTGGTCATCTAATTGCGCGCCAGTAAGGAGAGATCCTTATTGGAAAGCCCCCTCTTTCCTGGGAACGGCCTGGTTGCCAGTACTGTGGTTCTGTAATATTATTTGTGTATAATTAATTATTAATTTATATGATGAGAAAAATATTGATTTTATGTGGATATAGATGGAGAAAATTTTTAATGTGACAATTGTTGAAAATTAATATTTTATCTTTTTCTGATAAAATAATTTATTTAAATATATTATTTTAATAATATATTGATGATGATATTTTTACAATGAATGTGGGATATATGAGTATATGAGAAGGAAGAGTATTTTTGTGGCATTAAATGATTAACACATGTTTTGTGTGTTGGTGGACACAATTCTTGACCGAAAATTTATTATTAACTGTAAAATCGCCCGTTTGTAGATTTCGGTCAATTTCTGTTTGGAATTTGGAAAAACTTTCTTCTGCAAAGTTGTAGAGAATTGAATTTCCTATAAAAACTTGCGAGATTTGAATTTTCTGAATAAAGGGCTATTTATTATGAATTATTGAAGTTCTGAAGTTCCGAAATAATTGATTTTTGGAAGTTTTATTTATTATTTTGAAGGAAAAACGTTTTTTTGCATTTAAGTGGGCTAACATGTGATATAAATGGGCTGAGATCAGATGTCTAGAGGCGGGCTAAGGAAAATTTGATAAATATATTATTATTATATTAAATTTTCTGCTTTGGTGTTCTAAGCATTTTCCTATAAATAGGGTGCTTAGGTTAGAATTGAAAATCACACCAGAAACACAAGTTTCTCTCTATTTCTCTCTCTATATCGAGCGTATTCTTGTGAGTATTTGATACTTTGAGTGTTGCTATACGGTGCAAGTTTCCTTCAGCACTATATCTAGTATTCCAGTCAGAAGTACCGTCTTTCCGAGGTAAGGGATATTATTTCTTCTTAAATGATAGTATTTTCTTCAATATCATTATGCCGAAGTATTGATCTGAATTTTTATCAAATTTGGAACTTTTCATGTCGGGATTACTATTCATGAGTTACTATTCACGAGTTACTATTCACGAGTTACTATTCACCGAAAAATGAAACTTCCTTCTTTTCGTCCAAATATCTATTCTGGATACTAGCTTTGATTGTATCCATGTTTTGATCATTCTTGAATTTTACTTCACTATGATAAGGTATTTTTGGACATGGATAAATCGAAATACGAATCCTTAATATTTGTTATTTTGCTTCACTGGATTCGTTTTCTTTAAAATATTTTTCATCATCCTCAGTCTTAAATGATGATATAACTGAATATCTTTGGCCTGTAGTGCAAAGATGAATAATTTTTGATGAATATCTTTGGCCCGTAGTGTAAAGATGAACAGGTGTTGAGGTGAACATGACCAACTGATGGATATCTTTGGCCTGTAGTGCAAAGATGACTATTTGATTCAAGATATTTATTGATTGTTGTTACAGGGATAAAATGTTGATGATGGGCTTTTAAATTCATAGATAATCGTAGATTTCATTCTCTACGTAACTTCTCTATGAATTATTATTTTTCGCTGCGAATATTGAATTAAAACTTGTTGTCTATTGTATTCTATTAAATTTTTCCCTGTTGAAGACTAACAATAATTTGTTGTATATTATCTTAGTCATAATATTCTTTACTGGGCTAGTTGAGCTCACCCTTTTCCTTGTTGTTCCATTTTCTTCTCAGGAGGCGAGAATGTAGCAGGTACTAGTCGGGGTATGGAATGAAGGTTCTAGGAAGTTGTTTTAGTAGTCCTCACCATTTTTTTGTAAAATATTGTTCCAATAATTGTAATGAGGACTTATTTGAGTGTGGATATTGTCTAGATGATAATATTTATATTTACACTCACAATTTTTATGTTGTATTAATAAAGTTGTAGTTATTTCTGTACCATGTTATTGACGACTCAGAATAGGTGTTGTATACCTGTTTTGGGGGCGTCACAGTACCTGTCAAGATCATGGATAAGAAGGAGCATGTCCTACGCATGAAGGTCATACCACAAGTTAAAGTTTTGTGGAGAAACCATGCTATTGAGGAAATGACCTGGGAGTTGGAAATGGAAATTAAAGCGAGGTATCCTCATCTTTTCGAAACACCAGGTACGTATGTCAATTTCGAGGACGAAATTTCATAAGGAGGGGAGGTTGTAAGACCCCAAATTATTAATAAATGAAATTTAATTCCTCTATTTATTATTTTGAAATAGTAAGGGTTGATTTGATTAATGTGGTTAGTTATGGGTAAAATGCGCAAATATTTTAAATAAGCAAGTGGTCCTAAAATATTCATTATTGTCGGGGAATATTTGTTTGGTCGTGGAATATTCTTGCTGTCGGGGAATATTCGTACGACGGCGCAGCCTTGTGTGGGCCCCATAACAGAAAGCGATTGGATGAAGAAAACGATAAAAATAAGTTGTTTATAAATAACGGCATAGTTGTTACCGTTAATACTGTTGGAATACCCGGTGGTTAAAATACGGTAATACGCGTAGCACACGGTATTGCACCAATTATTGATTCTTACGTAAGAAGGCACTACTCAATAATTGTTATAATAATTACTGTTCAATATTATATTTTATTGATTCAATAATTGCTGCGTTGATATTTTATATTACTGTTGTTTCAATAATTGTCACTACGTAGTATTTTTTATTATCGGAGCAATAATTCATATTATCTGAATAATATTATTAGATAACATTATTGGTAATGTCTAGAAAGTTCTGTCTAAGGAGAGGTTTGGTCATCTAATTGCGCGCCAGTAAGGAGAAATCCTTATTAGAAAGCCCCCTCTTTCTTGGAAACTGCCTGGTTGCCAGTACTGTGGTTCTGTAATATTATTTGTGTATAATTAATTATTAATTTATATGATGAGGAAAATAGTGATTTTATGTGGATATAGATAGAGAAAAATTTTAATGTGACAATTGTTGAAAATTAATATTTTTTCTTTTTTTGATAAAATAATTCATTTAAATATATTATTTTAATAATATATTGGTGGTGGTATTTTTATAATGAATGTGGGATATATGAGTATATGAGGAGGAAGAGTATTTTTGTGGCATTAAATGATTAACACATGTTTTGTGTGTTGGTGGACATAATAATCTTGACCGAAAATTTATTATTGACTGTAAAATCGCCCGTTTGTGAATTTCGGTCAATTTCTGTTTAGAATTTGGAAAAACTTTCTTCTGCAAAGTTGTAGAGAATTAAATTTCCTATAAAAACGCGTGAGATTCAAATTTTCTGATAAAAGGACTATTTATTATGAATTATTGAAGTTCTAAAGTTCCGAAATAATTGATTTTTGGAAGTTTTATTTATTATTTTGAAGAAAAATGTTTTTTGTCATTTAAGTGGGCTAACATGTGATATAAATGGGCTGAGATCAGATGTCTAGAGGTGGGCTAAGGAAAATTTGATAAATATATTATTATTATATTAAATTTTTTGCTTTGGTGTTCTAAGCATTTTTCTATAAATAGGGTGCTTAGGTTAGAACTGAAAATCACACCAGAAACACAAGTTTCTCTCTATTTTTCTCTCTATATCGAGCGTATTCTTGTGAGTATTTGATACTTTGAGTGTTGCTATACGGTGCAAGTTTCCTTCAGCACTATATCTAGTATTCCAGTCAGAAGTACCGTCTTTCCGAGGTAAGGGATGTTATTTCTTCTTAAATGATATTATTTTCTTCAATATCATTATGTCGAAGTATTGATCTGAATTTTTATCAAATTTGGAACTTTTCATGTCAGGGTTACTATTCATGAGTTACTATTCACGAGTTACTATTCACAAGTTACTATTCACCGAAAAATGAAATTTTTTTCTTTTCGTCCAAATATCTATTATGGATACTAGCTTTGATTGTATCCATGTTTTGATCATTCTTAAATTTTACTTCACTATGATAAGGTATTTTTGGACATGGATAAATCGAAATACGAATCTTTAATATTTGTTATTTTGCTTCACTGGATTCGTTTTCTTTAAAATATTTTTCATCATCCTCAGTCTTAAATGATGATATAACTGAATATCTTTGGCCTGTAGTGCAAAGATGAATGATTTCTGATGAATATCTTTGTCCCGTAGTGCAAAGATGAATAGGTGTTGAGGTGAACATGACCAACTGATGGATATCTTTGGTCTGTAGTGCAAAGATGACTATTTGATTCAAGATATTTATTGATTGATGTTACAGGGATAAAATATTGATGATGGGCTTTTAAATTCATAGATAATCGTAGATTTCATTCTCTACGTAACTTCTCTATGAATTATTATTTTCTGCTGCGAATATTAAATTAAAACTTGTTGTCTATTGTATTCTATTAAATTTTTCACTGTTGAAGACTAACGATAACTTGTTGTATATTATCTTAGTCATAATATTCTTTACTGGGCTAGTTGAGCTCACCCTTTTCCTTGTTGTTCCATTTTCTTTCCAAGAGGCGAGAATGTAGCAGGTACTAGTCGGGGTATGGAATGAAAGTTCTAGGAAGTTGTTTTAATAGTCCTCACCATTTTTTTTGTAAAATATTGTTCCAATAATTGTAATGAGGACTTATTTGAGTGTGGATATTGTCTAGATGACAATATTTGTATTTACACTCACAGTTTTTATGTTGTATTAATAAAGTTGTAGTTGTTTCTGTACCATGTTATTGACGACTCAGAATAGGTGTTGTATACCTGTTTTGGGGGCGTCACAATCCCAATAAATTGGACATCAACTTGAAACATTCGTCTAGTCAACGCAATTAACATCGACTACTTCTTTAAATTCTTTTCGCAATACATCAAAACGTTTTATGACGTCGTGATACCGTACTCTTCATAGTACATTGAGGACTTCGTCAGTTTATGACTTTGTCATTATACATCTTACCATAGTGGTTTGTTGATCCTAAGATCACATCCCACCAGGTTCAATTGCATTAACAACTCCATCTTTTTACCACCCTTACATCAAATGCACGGATGATATAAAAATTCTTTTTGATATTTTTAAATCAACTTCTGTCTAGTCGAAGCAACTAGCATAGACATAAAAAGAATAGCTCTTTTAAAATCCATTGGTTCCAAAAGTTGAACCAATTCTTTCCTTTTTGAAATGTACACATAAGCACGATTTCAATAAACGTCTCTAGCACCTTCAATGCTAAGTCTACTGAAAATACTTTGTTTTCAGTCTAAACATCTCTATACCTTAGTACCGTCCATCAACATACCACACATTATGAGTTCAAAAACTTTCCACAATAATATGAGTTTAAGAACATCCAGACAAACCTTAGGTGTAAGGCCCCGAATTTTATGAAATAAAAGTATTCAATAATTACTATTCAGTAAATGGTTAAATTGATAAATGTTAAAGTTAAGGGTGATATATGAAATTTTTTTTTCAAAATACACAAGTGGTTATAAAATATTCATTGTTGTCGGGGAATATTCGTTTGGTCGTGGAATATTCTTTCTGTTGGGGAATATTCGTACGACGGCGCATCCATTTGTGGGCCCCATAACAGAATAACTGTCGGATGAAGAAAACGACAAATTTGAGTTTTTACAAATAACGGCGTAGTTGTTACCGTTAACACTGTTGGAATACCCGGTGGTTAAAATACAGTAATACGCGTTATTACATAGTAGCACACGGTATTGCACAGTATTTTTAAAATTATTGATTCTTACGTAAGAAGGCACTACTGAATAATTGTTACAGTAATTACTGTTCAATATTTTGTTTTATTGATTCAATAATTGCTATGTTAAAATTTTATATTATTGTTGTTTAATAATTGTCACTGCACAGTATTTTCCATTATCAGATCAATAATTCACATTATTTGAATAATATTATTAGATAACATTATTGGCAATGTCTAGAAAATTCTGTCTAAGGAGAGGTTTGGTCATCTAATTGCGCGCCAATAAGGAGAAATCCTTATTGAAAAGTCCCCTCTTTCTTGGGAACGGCCTGGTTGTCATAATTGTGATTCTGTAATATTATTTGTGAATAATTAATTATTGATTTATATGATAAGGAAATATTTATTTTATGTGGATATAAATGAGGGATATATTTTTGTGGTTAAAAATGAAGGAGTTAATGTTGAGGTGTTTTCTCTGTATTTTTTTCGGAACGAAGGTATTGAAAATCAAATTAGGATTTTTGAGATATTTTGCGGGGGTTATAATTTTTAATCCGACCGTTGGATCGTGGTATTTTTTAGATATGTTATACATATATAAGTTGAGTATATGTCCACAAATTTTGAACCGTTAAAAATGAACGTATGATTTATTATGAATTTTACGAGATGACTGGTTCAGAAATTGTTGAATTTTTGGAGTTTATCATTTTGGTAAAAAATTCTAGAATTGGTGGGCCCCACTCTTGGTTGGTGAAAAAATGTGCTGAGATTTTTATTCAAATATGGTGGGTGGGAATAGTAGCAGGTAAAGCTATCAGGTTGCAGGTTAAGTCTGCTTCGGCGTGCTAACATTTTCCTATAAATAGAGGGCTAAATTAGAATTAAAAATTACACCAGAATTCATAAGTTTTCTCTCTTTCTCTCTCTATATTATAAAGCATATTTTGTGAGTATTTAGATACTTTGAGAGTTGCTATTCAGTGCAAGTTTCCTTCGGCTTTACATTCCAGTCAGAAATAATGCACTTATGAGGTAAGGGATAGTAAGGGATAGTAAGGGATTTTAAGGGTTATTATGTTTTTTAGTTCGTAATTCTTCTGACCATCAGAAAATTCTGGAAAAATTTGAAAGTATATTTTGATGAGTTTTATTGATTGTGTCCAAAAATGGTGATTTTTGGATGTATAGATTAAGAGTTATGAATTTTATGGGAAAAGACTATTTTGAAAGTAACCGCTTATAACTCCTTGTGGTTAACTCCAAAATTGATAAAATTTTTATTGGGAGTATATCTATATAATATCAGTATACTCTGTGAATTTCAGAATTTTTAGATAAAAGTACAATTTATGATAAATGTCTAAATATTCGACGGTTTTGGCCAAATTAAAAATAGTAAATAAATTTTAAAAATTCTGAGAAAAATATATGTTCAATATGGGACTATATTCTGATAAATCTCAGAAAGAAAATATTTTTAGAACTGATTTGGTATTTTTCATAAAAATAGACTAGTTATGAAAAAATAAATTAAATATGTTATGTGAAGTAAGAAAATTGAAAAATAGGATTTTATGGCTTGAGAATCCTATATGAGGTATATGCAGATTTTTTGATGAGGGTTTTGGTTATTGATGATGAAATCTTAAGAGTTGTCATTTTATGATGATTAAATGCATTAATTAGTAAAGTGTAAACAATTTAAATAAATTGTTTATAAGCTTAAGAAATATTATTCTTTCAATATTATTATACCGAAATATTGGTATGTATATTATTGTGGAATTTCTACCTTTTTCATGTCCGGATTACTATTCATGAGTTACTATTCATGAGTTACTATTCATGAGTTACTATTCACGACAAAATTGGTTTCTTTTTCTAACAAAATTATAGTTGATTTATGAATATTGCTCTTGAAATTAAATCCATGTTTTGATCATATTATTTTTATTATCATATATAACATTTTTATAACCTTGATGTTGAAATTCTCTTTCGCTTGAGTGTAAAGATGGATAAATTATTGGTATGATCACGACTATGGGTTCTCTTTGGCCAGTAGTGCAAAGTTGAATTGTTGACTGGTATGATCATGACCATTGAATTTATAATTGAATATCTTTAGCTTAAGTGCAAAGGTGAAATGATCAACATGGTTATAATTATTGTTTATATAAATTCTGAAATGATTATATATTTCTTTGAGATAATAATATATTTGACTTGTAGTGCAAATATGAGTTGTTGAGGAATATCTTTGGCCCGTAGTGCAAAGATGACATGTTGTTGAATATCTTTGGCCAGTAGTGCAAAGATGAACATGTGTTGAGATGAACATGACCAACTAGTACAAATGAATATCTTTGGCCCATACTGTAAAGATGAAATTATTAGTATGATTATGAACAGGAACTGTGATTTGGTATAACCATGATCTTTGATGTTTCAGGTAAAGACAAGTGATAAAAATTATCTTTGTCTTGGATGCGAAGAGGAATTTAGAATCACAATTATGATTATGAATTATTTATATGATTGTGAAAAGGAACTGTTGATTGATATTACAGGGATAAAATATTGTTGGTGGAATTTTAACATGGAGAAGATAATAGACTTTATAGTCTATTTGACTCTTCTAATGGATTGCTCGTTCCGCTGCAACTATGGTTGAAAATTTTTATCATCTACCATATGTTTTAAATCTCTGATTTATTACTGATGAATACTGTTGATAATTTATTTATCTTTAGTCATGATATTCTTTACTGGGCTAGTTGTGCTCACCCTTTTGTTTCACAATTCCTTTCAGGTAATAAGAGTGTAGCTGGGTCGAGCGGGGGTAACAAGGGAATAGAACAGTGGCCATCATTTAGTAGTTATATTTGGTGAAGAAAATAGGGTGAGGCGAACCCAACGTTGGAAGGGTGTTTTGCCACTGTCATACAAGATGTCTAATGACATACAATCTCGTGTCATCATAAGACAGGGTTGTGGACATCCACTTGCTGAGTATATCTACGAGCACTACCTATATAATCTTGGTGTTTGTTTGAAGTATAATTCTCAATTAGAAACAGTGGAGATAATGATAAGTCAAGCGAAGACTCACCATTGGGAAGAATATGATAGTAAACTTCTCGTTTTTTTTTTGGGGTCTATTGGGTCAACCAAGGATAATTTTGTGGCCATATGATATATATCATAACCTAGATGCATGGCCTCCCACGTACGAAGGTTTCCTTGAGCACTTCCCAAAGATTCTAATTTCTAAAACAGTTTTTGACTATACCTTTATGTAAGGTGTCATTGTAACGTGTTATCCAAGGTTGGGATAAGAGTCACAGTTGGTATATATTTGTATCCAAACTCACAGCATATATGTTGTTGTATTTTGCACTATAATTGTTGTAATAAAGTTGTAGTTGTTTTCTGTACCATGTATTTGGCGACTCAGAATAGGTTGGATGGAATGGACCTATTTTGGGGTCGTTACATTTTGGCATCAGAGCTATAAGTAAAGAGCCCCGAGCCTCTCGCTGGTGACTTCCTGTTGATGGTGGATGCACCGAAGCCAGACTCTCCGTAGGGAACGCCGTTCTGCGGTGGCAAACTGATAGGTATCAATGTAAGGTGCTGACACAAGTTGGTGTCCAGAGTTACATTTTGGTATCAGAGCTTAGGGATATGGTCTCTGACGGAGATCTGGGAATATAACTAGGAGGGGAGAGATGAGTAAATCCTTTGCTAGTGTGTCCTACCTAAGCTTAATTGTTGGTTGGTCATAATATAGGGATATTATGTGATATGTTAATTTGTTAAATTAACCCTTGTTTTGAAGCTGTATTCTGGAATGATATTTGAAATACAGGAGATGAGTAATGGAGAAATTATGATGACAGGGAAGATGGAATCTGAAATGAAAGGAAGGTATTCTCAACTCTTTGAAATACCAGGTACGTAAATTTCGGGGACGAAATTTCATAAGGAGGGGAGATTGTAAGATCCCGAATTTTATAAAATAAAAGTATTTAATAATTACTATTCAATAAATGGTTAAATTGATAAATGTTAAAGTTAAGGGTGATATATGAATTTTTTTTTCAAAATACACAAGTGGTTATAAAATATTCATTGTTGTCAGGGAATATTCGTTTGGTAACGAATATTCCTTCTGTTGGGGAATATTCGTACGACGGCGCAGCCATTTGTGGGCTCCATAACAGAATAACTGTCGGATGAAGAAAACGATAAATTTGAGTTTTTACAAATAACAGCGTAGTTGTTACTGTTAACACTGTTAGAATATCCGGTGGTTAAAATACAGTAATACGCGTTATTGCACAGTAGCACACGGTATTGCACAGTATTTTTAAAATTATTGATTCTTACGTAAGAAGACACTACTGAATAATTGTTACAGTAATTACTGTTCAATATTTTATTTTATTGATTCAATAATTGCTACGTTGAAATTTTATATTATTATTGTTCAATAATTGTCACTGCACAGTATTTCCCATTATCAGATCAATAATTTATATTATTTGAATAATATTATTAGATAACATTATTGGTAATGTCTAGAAAATTCTGTCTAAGGAGAGGTTTGGTCATCTAATTGCGCGCCAGTAAGGAGAAATCCTTATTGGAAAGCCCCCTCTTTCCTGTAAACGGCCTGGTTGTCATAATTGTGATTCTGTAATATTATTTGTGAATAATTAATTATTGATTTATATGATAAGGAAATATTTATTTTATGTGGATATAAATGAGAGATATATTTTTGTGGTTAAAAATGAAGGAGTTAATGTTGAGGTGTTTTATCTGTATTTTTGTCGGAACGGAGGTATTGAAAATCAAATTAGGGTTTTTGAGATATTTTGCGGGGGTTATAATTTTTAATCCGACCGTTGGATCGTGGTAATTTTTGGATATGTTATACATATATAAGTTGAGTATATTCCACAAATTTTGAACTGTTAAAAATGAACGTATGATTTATTATGAATTTTACGAGATGACTGGTTCAGAAATTGTTGAATTTTCGGAGTTTATCATTTTGGTGGAAAATTCTAGAATTGGTAGGCCCCAATCTTGGTTGGTGAAGAAATATACTGAGATTTTTATTCAAATATGGTGGGTGGAAATAGCAGCAGGTAAAGCCATCAGGTTGCAGGTTAAGTCTGCTTCGGCGTCCTAACATTTTCCTATAAATAGAGGGCTAAGTTAGAATTGAAAATCACACCAGAATTCATAAGTTTTCTCTCTTTCTCTCTCTATGTTATGAAGCATATTTTGTGAGTATTTAGATACTTTGAGAGTTGCTATTCAGTGCAAGTTTCCTTCGGCTTTGCATTCCAGTCAGAAATACTGCACTTTTGAGGTAAGGGGTAGTAAGGGATTTTAAGGGTTATTATATTTTTCAGTTCGTAATTCTTCTGACCATCAAAAAATTCTAGAAAAATTTGAAATGATATTTTGATGATTTTTATTGATTGTGTCCAAAAATAGTGATTTTTGGATGTATAGATTAAGAGTTATGAATTTTACGGGAAAAGACTATTTTGAAAGTAATCGCTTATAACTTCTTGCGGTTAACTCTAAAATTGATGAAATTTTTATTGGGAGTATATCTATATAATATCAGTGTACTCTGTAAATTTTAGAATTTTTGGATAAAAGTACAATTTATGATAAATGTCTAAATATTCGACGGCTTTGGCCATCTGAAAAATAGTAAATGAATTTTAAAAATTCTGAGAAAAATATATGTTCAATATGGGACTATATTCTGATAAATCCCAGAAAAGAAATATTTTTGGAACTGATTTGGTATTTTTTATGAAAATGGACTAGTTATGAGAAAATGAATTAAATATGTTATGTGAAGTAAGAAAATTGAAAAATAGGATTTTATGGCTTGAGAATCCTATATGAGGTATATGCAGATTTTTGATGAGGGTTTTGGTTATTGATGATGAAATCTTAAGAGTTGGCATTTTATGATGATTAAATGCATTAATTAGTAAAGTGTAAACAATTTAAATAAATTGTTTATAAGCTTAAGAAATATTATTCTTCAATATTATTATACCGAAATATTGGTATGTATATTATTGTGGAATTTTTACCTTTTTCATGTCGAGGTTACTATTCATGAGTTACTATTCATGAGTTACTATTCACGAGTTACTATTTACGACAAAATTGGTTTCTTTTTCTAACAAAATTATAGTTGATTTATGAATATTGCTCTTGAAATTAAATCCATGTTTTGATCATATTATTTTTATTATCATATATAACATTTTTATAACCTTGATGTTGAAATTCTCTTTCGCTTGAGTGTAAAGATGGATAAATTATTGGTATGATCACGACTATGGGTTCTCTTTGGCCAGTAGTGCAAAGTTGAATTGTTGACTGGTATGATCATGACCATTGAATTTATAATTGAATATCTTTAGCTTAAGTGCAAAGGTGAAATGATCAACATGGTTATAATTATTGTTTATATAAATTCTGAAATGATTATATATTTCTTTGAGATAATAATATATTTGACTTGTAGTGCAAATATGAGTTGTTGAGGAATATCTTTGGCCCGTAGTGCAAAGATGACATGTTGTTGAATATCTTTGGCCAGTAGTGCAAAGATGAACATGTGTTGAGATGAACATGACCAACTAGTACAAATGAATATCTTTGGCCCATACTGTAAAGATGAAATTATTAGTATGATTATGAACAGGAACTGTGATTTGGTATAACCATGATTTTGATGTTTCAGGTAAAGACAAGTGATGAAAATTATCTTTGTCTTGGATGCGAAGAGGAATTTAGAATCACAATTATGATTATGAATTATTCATATGATTGTGGAAAGGAACTATTGATTGATGTTACAGGGATAAAACATTGTTGGTGGAATTTTAACATGGAGAAGATAATAGATTTTATAGTCTATTTGACTCTTCTAATGGATTGCTCGTTCCGCTGCAACTATGGTTGAAAATTTTTATCATCTACCATATGTTCTAAATCTCTGATTTATTACTGATGAAGACTATTGATAATTTATTTATCTTTAGTCATGATATTCTTTACTGGGCTAGTTGTGCTCACCCTTTTGTTTCACAATTCCTTTCAGGTAATAAGAGTGTAGCTGGGTCGAGCGGGGGTAACAAGGGAATAGAACAGTGGCCATCATTTAGTAGTTATATTTGGTGAAGAAAATAGGGTGAGGCGAACCCAACGTTGGAAGGGTGTTTTGCCACTGTCATACAAGATGTCTAATGACATACAACCTCGTGTCATCATAAGACAGGGTTGTGGACATCCACTTGCTGAGTATATCTACGAGCACTACCTATATATTCTTGGTGTTTGTTTGAAGTATAATTCTCAATTAGAAACAGTGGAGATAATGATAAGTCAAGCGAAGACTCGCCATTGGGAAGAATATGATAGTAAACTTCTCGTTTTTTTTTGTGGTCTATTGGGTCAACCAAGGATAATTTTGTGGCCATATGATATATATCATAACCTAGATGCATGGCCTCCCACGTACGAAGGTTTCCTTGAGCACTTCCCAAAGATTCTAATTTCTAAAACAGTTTTTGACTATACCTTTATGTAAGGTGTCATTGTAACGTGTTATCCAAGGTTGGGATAAGAGTCACAGTTGGTATATATTTGTATCCAAACTCACAGCATATATGTTGTTGTATTTTGCACGACAATTGTTGTAATAAAGTTGTAGTTATTTTCTGTACCATGTATTTGGCGACTCAGAATAGGTTGGATGGAATGGACCTATTTTGGGGTCGTTACATTAGGCGTCCATTCGCTGAGACGTTCGAAAACATACCATATTATTATGAGTCACGAACTTACCATAAGTATGAGTATCAAGAACTCGCACCTACCTTATCGTTCTCTACATATCAAGTATATACATGAAAAAAAATTCACCTTCTCGTCATATACATCTTAATAGCGCAACCAATTCCAATGATTATCATTGTAATAAACTGAGTAGTTGTTACACCAAGCACAAACCTGTGCCCATACAAAGGTTCATACAACTCAGCCATCACATGAGTCCTCAATTGAAATCTTACAACTTCTAAATTTCTCTTTACTTAATACGAATTTTCTTTAATTCGTATGCTATCCTTTACAACTCAGTCTGAGTTCTTCTTCCCGTACTACTTCGTAGTACCATTCATTCATAACATTTGCTATAAATCATCCATCGTTTAACAGCTCATCTGTTACTACAATTTATTATGATCACGTGGTGATCTTTTTCCTTAATCGTTTAACTCAACGATTTTCTTATCCTTCTCTCTACGATTATAGTCTTAGGTACTCTTACCTAAGAGTTATAACCTATAGCTTTGATACCAATCTATAACGCCCCAAAATCTGGTCTACTTTCACATCCGGATTTCGTGCATCACGATCCCATCTCCTTCCAAACACACATCATTATATAGCTAAATATAATAACATACATTCTCAAATCCCAGGTTCTCGAAACCTTAAAACCTCTTTCATTACAAATAATGATAATTATATTATTCTTTACATCCTGCACAAATGACTTTCATCCGCCACCAAGGATACATAAACGTTCATTAAACTAGTCTATAGTTTAATTCTATCACTCTATATTACAATTCTTCACTTGCTCTTCACGCACATTCACATACTGAATGGCACTTCGTCTGGATACCGATCAACTTGATCTTTACGGGATCCTTAAGTTCTTTCTAACATCGTTCGCTAAAAATGTTTTGCATTTAAAGCAAGTGTGAGCATTCAATTGCCCAGCAAGTCATAACAGTTGAACAAACAACTTCAAGAGTTTAAACATTCTTCAGAACTTCGATAACCGAACAAAGGTTATGAAGCAGCTTGAATAATAGGAATAGTCTCGATTCTTATCATTTTACAACATTCATCACATACTCTTTACACTACTTTCATTCTTTTACCTTTTTTCATACATATCCTGTCTGGCTAGAATCATTAGCATAGACTTAACAATAACGGTTCATGTATAAACAGAACATACTTGTATTGAACAGTTCAATCACAGAACAGTTCATCTCAAAGAAACACCGAAGTGTTCACATTGTGGCACCAGGCCTCATACGTTCTACCACTTTGTACAAATATAACACATTCGCGCATATACAGAATTTCTCAAGTTCAACATCTGAGAAGTTTAAGAAACTAGCATTCATGTAAAATATGAATGAAGTTAGAAAAAAACTTACCTTACGCACAGCAACAGCTTACGCTGAACTGCTCATTTCCAAATCCCTATATAACACATAAGAAAATAACACGTACACCAATTAGTTATATACTTGACTTACGCATTGGTTTACTTAACTTTACTTCTTAAGGTTTGCGTTCTTGTAATTTAAGCTTACGCGACTAACTTTCATTACCAGTTTACAGCTTTATGACATACGAAGATGTCTTATTCATATATTTATTATCTTGGATGATTTATATTCTTATCTTCTTCTTATAACTCTCCTAGGACTCAGCACACATCGTGTCTTTGCTAGTAGTCCATATGGTACTCTGAGTGGTTTCCCACAAACAACCAACAAACAAGTTCCCGTCTCATCTACACTGCCCACACAGTGAGTTAGATCGGTTGCCAGTTTTGTATATACCTTCGCTCTCTAAAGGAATTTTTCAGCCCAGCTCCCATATGTCAACCATCAAAGGTTACGATTGTACCACAACCCAACTTCTCTTAACTTATCCGAACCATTAAACTATAATGTTCGTTAAGTCAAATTCTTATTCCTTATGGCTTTCTGGCAACTAAATGTCATACCTCAGGATTCATTCTTTATCGTCTAAGTCATACAGTCCTTCATAAACTTAGAGCGATCATTCAATGTCAATACTATGAGGTCATAGCGTGAAACATTTTACAATCCCTTATTCTTTTCTTACCACGTCCAGTTCACTCGACTCGGAACGTTATCCAAGTTAAAACTACTAACTCGGCTTCTTAACGTTATACGTTATTATCTTCCATTCATTTTCTTCATCGTTCACGGCTAAATCTTAGTCTTCATTACCTTACGGTCAAACCATACACGAAGTGTAGGTTCTGCCCGTTTAATATTCACTTACACTCAACCCTTACGTTGGTTAAAGTGTTTAACGCTTACTTCATTCCAATATTCTTTATTCGACTCACCCTCAGACTTACATTAATCTCATTACCGTTCGCTACGGCTTTCTTACGATAATTCATATCTTACTTACTACTTTCGTCAACGTCCAAGTTATACAACCACTGTACACTTAGAATGTTCATCCGACGTGATTACGATTCACGAGGATCACTTACGTATTCCACGTTTACGTTGCTCGTCTCTTAATCTCTCATTCAACCTTTGCTCAAGGTTTTAATCGCTTTCATTCGTTATCCAACCCATTAACCCCATGCTCATTATTCTTTCTTAATGTCGAAGCCATACCGTTCATTGTATGCTAAGACCGATCGTTCATCGCAACAACGTTGCATTCACAGCGTCTATACGCTTTACACTTATATCTCATTACCATGACATAACATTGGAATGTTATTCATGACCTTCATCACTTAACGTCTAAGGAATCGCAATCATAGCAATCCCTTACGTTCGTTCATTACGACTACGGTCGCCAGATATCAGTTACGTAATCTAGCGCTTACATTCTCTATCTTTTAATCTCTTTTAATCTTTTCGTTCAACCTTTAATAAAGGTTTAGAACACTTGATTAAGTGTTACGTTACGTGAACTAGATGTTCATAATTCTTTCTTGTACATTCCCCAGTAATTGAGCACATAAAGTCTCATTTCTGGGCCTTGCCCTGCACCGGCGCTGTGGCGCTGTGCCCCTTCCTTTCTCTCGCGCTGCGGCGCTACCTACGTCTCTCTCTTCCCTTGGTCTGGCGCTGCGGTGCCAAACCCTTCGTTATCTCTCGCGCTGCGGTGCCAACTAATAGTACCTGAGGCCCCGAGCTCGCGCTGTGGTGCCACTTCTGCAAGCCTAGCCGGCGCTGCGGCGCCGAGCCAAAACTCTAGAAATTTTTCTAAGTCTTAACTCCGATTCGAGACGCTTACTTCCTAATCTCATAACTTCTTCGTTATAACTCAGAACGAGGTTGTTCCAAAGCCATTCTCTTCCTTATCTTACGTAATTCAATACCCCTCAGACAGAACTTCGTTCTGAATCCATTAACGTGCTATTTGATTGTCTTAATCTTCACCCTTCGGTCATTTTACGCTTTTAACGTTCTTTGCTCGTTCATCCGTAATTCGGTCATCCGAACTCGGAACTCGATCGTTCTTGAGTCCACGACTCACATTTTCTATATTCTCTTACTTTCTTATGAAACCCTACACATTCGAGTTCATTTACTAACTTCCTAATTCTCATCTTTTACGAAAATTTCAACATAACTTCGTTATAGCTACGTTTTAATCCGTTCTTCATGAACTTTCCTTCCATTCCTAACCAAGCAATATGCAACTAACTTATACGCGATGGTTTTAAGCTTGAATGACCATCAACAACAATTATCCTACAATAGTTTTATACTTGTCCATCAACAACAATTATCCTACGATGGTTTTAAACTTGTCCATCAACAACATTCTTCGTGTTCTTCGTTCGTTCTTCATTTTAATCGATATTTTGGATTACAGTTTTACTTTTTCTTGGAATTTGATGTTATAGAACATCATTCCTTACTTATTTCACCTACTCGTTCATAAGATTCATTCGGATCGCTCAAAATCCTTACGAATCTTATACTTCCTTAAGAAATTTATAAACTAAATTTCTAATTCTTATTTCTTCATTTTTCTCATGACTTCAACCATATGAAATCATTCCTAACTTCTTTTACTTCTTATTCTCCTTAAGCTATGTTTTAAACATAGAAAACTTAAAGAAAAAATATTAGAAGAACTAGGGTTCGGGTTACCGTTCTTCTTTATTCTTCTTCTGTTATACAAAGCCGACGATTTGCGAGTTTTTATATTTCTCGATCACTTTTGATCCAAGCCTTCATGCTCAATCTCTTCCTTCTCCCTCTTCATCCGAGCTCCCTCTCTCTCTCTCAAGTTATAGGATTTTCAAAATCCTAAAAAATGAAATCTAGCTTCCTATTTATAGAAAACCAAAGCTTAGGGCAAATTGGTCATTTCGCCCCCACCTCCTTACTATTCCCACCTCCTCCAACACTTAGCCACCAAGTAAACTTGGCCTCCACCCTTTCTTGGTGGCCAAGTGACCGGCCCACATGCCCATGGGTTGCCCCAATGGTTCTTACCCATCCGTTTACCCATCGGTTCAATCCGCGGTTTCTTTTCTTGGTTTGGGCCTTAACCCTAATTCTTATTGGGCTTATCTTGGGCTTGATTTCACAAATCATTGGGCTTGACATAATCCAAGTCCAATTGGATTCTACAAAGTCCATGAACTCAAAGTCCATTAAGACTATTCGTATTCTACGCATTCCATTCTCGTATTCTCGTATTCTCTTCGTATATCATTCGTACGATATTCGTATTATACGTCGTACTAATCTTCGTACTATACTCGTATAATAACTAGTATTATACTCGTATCTCTCACGCATAATAACCCTAGTTATTATACGAAATCATTAAAATTCTCGAAAATTACTTTTCCTAACCCTTAGGTTTTACGTCCACAGGCGAAAACTTCGTTTTTGCCATAACTGAAATATTATTGAATATTCCATCACGTCTCAACATTTTACGCAATCGTTAAATTCTCGAAATTTCAAAATAAAACTCCGAGCAGAAACTGATGAATAGTGCCTATTTCGTCTTTTTCCCCGAAAATATTTTTGTTCCTGAAAAACTTTCATTTTCGTCTTGAAAATTCTTACTCGCTTAAACTAGCTCGTAGCCAGAATACTCCCGACTAATAATCATCATAGGACATAGAACGATTAATAAAACACTTAGCACAGAATAGTATTAATAAAAATTCATTTTATTAATAATTAATTCTTTAAACCTAAATTCTGGATATTCCAAAATTCCAGGTTGTTACAAGCTTGATCTTTATGGGGTCCTTAAGTTCTTTCTAACATCGTTCACTAAAAATATTTATATTTAAAGCAAGTGTGAGCATTCAATTGCTCAGTAAGTCATAGTAGTTGAATAAACAACTTCAAGAATATAAACATTCTTTTAAGGCTTCAATAACCGAACAAAGGTTATAAAACAGCTTGAACAATAGGAATAATGTAACATTCTAGAATTTTAAAGTGTAATATTAAATACTTATTTATTTATATAAGTATTTAATGGATATGTTTATGGTTGAATAAATAATTGTTCAATTTGGGTTGATGTGGTTTAGTTAATTATTTGCTAAATAAATAATTAAATATTAAATATCAAATATTTATTTGCAATATTAAATATTTAATGAATTATATAAGTATTTAATGGCAATTTGAGTTGATGTGGTTTAGTTAATTATTTGTTGAATAAATAATTAAGGAGCTAAGGAAATTAATTATTATGAGATCATATAATAAATTAATTTAATAAGTAAGCTAGAGAGCTTACGGTGATTTAAATAAATTATAATATTTTAAATGGGAAATTGTAATTTAAAATATTAGTTGGTTAAATAAAATTATAATTATAAAGAAATTATAGTTTTTGATAATGATTTATATGTTAAAGTAATTTAATAGATTAATGTTTTAATTGATTTATTAATTAAATAGAAGTGTGACAAATAACCTTGCTATAAAGGAGTTACTAAAATAAATTAAAAGAGTTTAATTTAGTTTTGGCCAAACAAGTCTTATTGCATATTAAGTCTTTAATCTAATAGTGTTTTATCAAACAAGGCATAAGGATTAATCCATTTGTTTTAAATCAATTTAACAAACAAGGTGTAAGGATTAAAGGGTTATTTTTATTAGCTTAACCAAACAAGCCTTATGGCTTTTGATTTTTAAAATAAAAATAACTGATGTCAGTTAAGTTAGAGTTTTATTATATATTTAATACATACATTATATCTATATACGTTATATTATTTTACGTATGTTAGAGTTAGGAAGAAAGAAAGCTCAGAAGAAGAAAAAGGGAGAGAAGAAGAAAACTAGAGAAAAATTGAGAGAAAGTGAGTGATTTTAACAGGTTTTGGAGAAAAGAATTTGGAAAAAATAATAATAATCATCTTCATAATCCAAGGTAGGAACTCAATCTCTTTTTCTAAAAAGTTTAATGTTTTTTTCTTCCCAAAAAGTTCTTTGTAAAATATTTTGTAGTATGAATTATTGATATACATGTATAACTTGGTATGATAGTTGATTATATGGTTATTTCATGAGTTTATGCATGATTAGAGATAATTTAATTCATGTATATATGTGTTTTGTGGAATAAAGTATATCACAGTGTTCATATGAAAATATATATATGAATATGGCTATTTTAAAATAGAAATTAAGGTTCTAATTGTTGTTAAATTGATAAATTGATATTTGGAATTGCTAGAGTATGTAAAATCATAATCGTGATGTTTTGAATTTAGTGTTTTGGTTGAAAAACAAAATCACAGTGTTGATTTTCTTTGAAAATATCAAAAATGGAGTTTTTGTCAAAAACATTGAAATTGGGTGTTGTATATTTGATGTCTATGTTATTTTATGAGTAGAAACATGTTAGAAGTCTTCAAAATATATTTATATGAAGTTTATATGTGTATTACATGATAATCAGTCTATTAGATTCGAGCTTTTTGGCCAATTTGACTTTTGTTCATGCTGTTACCGAGTTTGGTCGTCGGATTCTGGTCTCTGGCGCCGCAGCGCGGCCCAGCAGTACAAATCTCGCGCCGCAGTGCCAACCAATGGCCTGTGACCTGAGCCGCAGCGCCAACTCAGCGCCGCAGCGCGAACCACAGTGTAAACTGTGGCGCCGCAGCGCGAGTTAGCAGAATGTTCTGACAGTTTTGTTTTAGTGTACAAAACTTGAAAATAAATGTTATGTGTTGATAATAATAATGTTAAATGATAATTTCAGTAGTATTAAACTATGAATGATCATGTTATTAAGTGTTACCTACTTGTAACATAGTGGATTATGTGAATGGGTAATTTAACCCATATGATGAATACATTTGTTTATATAAATATACAATGTTAGTAATGACTAACTATGTCAGTATGACATATGTATAGGGTATTAATTCAAGTGGTAAGGGTTTAGCTTGTGCTAAAGGCAAGTTCTCTAACTCAAAACTTCATTGTGCAAGTTTTTCTAACTCTATCTTATAATTGAGCTAATTATTGTTTTCAATAAAATTATCTTATAATGATGTAAGTCGTCTAGACTTTGGTTTGAGGACAAACACGTTATTCTTGTATTTCGATTATGAATTTTCATGTATAACTAAATTGCTATGCATGTTTATTATTCAATTCTAATTAACCTTGGCTTAGTGTTGTTCAAGCAAGGTATGCTATAGTTATTCAAATTGTATGCTATTAGATTATTCCTAAAGCATTACTTGCTATGATTGGTTCATTCACGATTATTCTATAGTATAGTGTTATTGGTTTTTATTCAACTACTCCGTAGTTGATGTTCGTTAAACTCCAAATTTCCTTGAAAGCTTATCCAAACCAAACTTACTTTGGTGCGGACTTGTATTCTAAATACTGAGATGAACAACTCTTTTAATAGAGGTTTACGCTTAGCGTTGAAATGATTGTGCACAATAAATTGTACGAAGGGTTGATCCCCCTAAGTACGTGGAGTCCTTATAGTCTTATGACTGTTAAAGTTTAAGTTGAAAGATTACTTATAACTGTGGACATGATTCGTGGTCATTAGACCCTCAGTAAATGTTAAAATTTTCAGAAAGTTAATAGAATATATTGTTCAGTTCTATTGATCCTGATATTGGCAATTGATGTAAAAGTTTAATGATTTACTTATTGTTATTTCAAGTGGGCCTTATTTGCTCACTCTTGCCTGTAAAATTTCTTACAGCTAAAGTTGAAACTGGTGACGTACCGAGCACTAGTAAGGGAAAAGGAAAGGTGAATAAATGCTGAAGACTTGTAATAGTTTGATAGTTTATTTTCAGAATTTGGTTCAATGATTGTAATGAAGTTATTTATTTATCCGCACTTGAATGATTGTTGTTAAAGGTTAGATAACCTGGGAGATGTTTATTTAAATTTAATCCTGTATGGGCAGGTTTTCTTTTACTATTCAAGTATATTATGAATGGGTAATTAGAAATTAATATTTTGATTACGTGAGCACCAAATCTTGAGGAAATGAAATATCAGGATTTGGGGGTGTCACAAATAATCTCGATTCCTATCATTTTAAAACATTAATCACATTCACTACAAAATACTTTCATTCTTCTACCTTTTTCATACACATTCTGTTTGGCTAGAATCATTAGTACAAACTTAACAATAATGGTTCATGTATAAACAGAACATTCTCATATTGAACAGTTCAATTGGAGAATAATTTATCTCATAGAAACACCGAAGTGTTCAAATTGTGGCACAAGGCCTTATACATTCTACCACCTTATACAAATATCGCACATTTGCATATAGACAAAACTTGTCAAGTTCAACATCTGAGAAGTTTCAGAAATTAGCATTCATTTAAATTATGAATGAAGTTAGGAAACTTGCCTTACGTACAGCTACAGCTTAAAGTTTATGCTGAATTGCTCATTGCAAATCCTATATAACACATAAGGAAATAACACATACACCAATCAGTCATATGCTTGACTTACTCATTGGTTTACTTAACTTTACTTCTTAGGGTTCGCGTTCTTGTAATCTAAGTTTACGCGACCCACTTTCTTTACCGCTTTACGGCTTCATGATATACAGAGATGTCTTACTCATATGATCATCATCTTTGATGATTTACATTCTTATCTTCTTCTTATAACCTTTCTAGGACTCAGCACACATCGCATCTCTACTTGTAGTCCATATGGTACTCTGAGTGGTTTCCCACAAATAACCAACAAACAAGTTCCCGTCTCGTCTACACTGTCTTTCACAGTGAGTTAGATTGGTCCCCAGTTTCGTATATACCTCCGCTCTCTGAAGGAATTCTTTAGCCCAGCTCCCATATGTCAACCATCAAAGATTACGATTGTACTACAACCTAACTTTAACTTAACCTATCCGAACCATTAAACTACAATGTTCGTTAAGTCAATTTCTTATTCCTTCTGGCTTTCTGGCAACTAAATGCCATACGTCAGGATTCATTCTTATCGTCTAAGTCATACAGTCATTTGTATACTCAGAACAATTATTCAACATTAATTCTACGCATTCATAGCGTTAAGTATTTTACGTTACCTTATTCATATCTTACAACGTTCGGTTCAATCGACTCGGAATGTCCTCCAAGTTATCATTACTAACTCAGCTTCTTTACATTATACGTCATTGTCTTTAATTCAGTTTCTTCACCGTTAATAGGTTTACTCATTATTCTTCATTACCTTACTGTCAAACCATACACGGTGTGTAGGTTTTACCCATTCAATATTCGCGTACAGTCAACCCTCACGTTGGCTAAAGAGTTTAACGCTTACTTTCATTCTAACATTCTCTATCCGACTTACCTTCGAACTTTCATTAATCTTGTTATCATTCGTTACAGCTTTCATTATAATTCATATCTCTCATTCAACCTTTACTTAAGGTTTTAATCGCTTCCAATCGATATCCTTCCCATGAACCCCATGTTCATTATTCTTTCTTAATGTCGAAGCCATATGTTTCGTTGTATGCTAAGACCGATCGTTCATCGCAACTGCATTGCGTTCACAGCGTCTATACGCTTTACACTTAACTCTCATTACGACATCATAACATCGAAATGTTATACATCATCCTCGTCACTCAACGTCTAAGGAATCACAATCATAGCAATCTCACACGTTCGTTTTATCGCGACTACGGTCCCCGGATATCGGTTACGTAATCTGTGTTTACATTCTTTGTCTTTTAATCTCGTTCAATCTTTCCATTCAACCTTTACTAAAGGTTTAAATCACTTATTTAAGTGTTACAATACTTGAACTAAATGTTCATTATTCTTTCTTACACATCCCCTAGGAATTTAGCAATTAAACTCTCTTCACTGGGTCATGCCCTGTACCGGCGCTGCGGCGCCACTAAGCAGTACCTGACTACCCGGGTTGGCACTGTGGTGCCGCCTCCAAAGGCTTAACTGGCGCTGTGGCACCAGATATCACACCTTGAAAAAAAATTCAGTCTTTTACATACTTGAGATACTTACTTCGTAATCTCATAACTTCTTCGTTATAGCTCGGAAAAAGGTCGTTCGAAAACCATTCTCTTCCTTATCTTACGTACTTCAACTTCCCTTGGACAGAAATTTATTCTGAATCTGTTAACATGCCATTCAATTAGCTTAATCTTCATCCTTTGTTCATTTTATGTTATTAACGTTCTTCGTTTGTTCGTCCATAATTCGGTCATCCGAACTCAGAACTCGTTCGTTCTTCAGTCCATGACTCACATTTTCTATGATCTCTTACATTCTTATGAAATCCTAAACATTCAGGTCACTTACATACTTTCTACTTCTCGTTTGTCTTTTACGAAATTTTTGCCATAACTTCGTTATAGCTAACTTTAATCCATTCTTTAGGAACGTTTCTACCGTTCCTAACCAAGCAATAAGCAACTGACTCATACGCAATGGTTTTAAACTTGTCCATCAATAACAAGTTATACTACAACGATTTTAAATTTGTCCACCAACAACGTTCTTCGTGTTCTTCGCGTGTTCTTCGCGTTCTTCGTTCGTTCTTCATTTTTAATCGATATTTTGATTACGATTTCACTTTTTCTTGGAATTTGATGTTATAAGACACCATTCCTTACTAATATCATTGAATTGTTCATATGATTCATTCGGATCGTTCTAATTCATTACGAAATTCATACTTCCTTAAGAAATTTATAAACTAAATTTTTAATTCTTATTTCTTCACTTTGTCATGATTTCAACCATATGAAATCATTCTTAACATATGTTACTTCTATTCTCATTAAGCTATGTTTTTAACATAGAAAACTTAAAGAAAATTTACTTAGAAGTTAGTTTCGGATTACCTTTCTTCTTTAATCTTCCTCCGTTGGACAAAGCTTGCACTCGGGCTAGCTTTTCCTCTACCTTTCTCATCTCATCCGAACTCTCTCTCTCTCTCAAGTGTTGGTGATTTTTAAAATCACCAACAAATGAGCTTAAGCTCTCATTTTATAAAAAATCAAGGCTAGGGGCAAAATAGTCATTTTGCCCCAAAATTACTATTCCTACATCCTTACTATTCTCACGTCCTTACTATTCTTGGAAGCTTCGTGCTTCCGTCTTGCAAAATTTGTCTGACAGTTCGAAAAACTGCGATTCTCGGAATCTAAATATTTTTGGATATTTCGTCTTTCCTTTACAGATTAACTTTTACGCAATCCTCGGAACTCCGAAAAATTAAAAAATACTTTTTGATGTTAAGCGTTTTCCTTCACGTTTTCTCCTAACATAGTTAAACGAATGAAAAGTACATAATAGTACTTTTCGTCGTTTTTATTTCGTCCGATTTTTGCACGTTTTTTGAAAAAATCCTTTTATCTACTTACTTAACTTTTCACGATATATTATCATCAAATCTTTCGATAGAATGTCATTACGACATACCGAACTCTCGAAAAGGCTTAGGCTATTCAAACCCTAACCCTTAGATTTCGTCGGGTGGATAGTGCCTATTTTGTCTTTTTTTTAGGAAATATTTTTGTTCCCGAAAAATTTTTATTTTTGTCTTAAAAATTCTTACTCGTTCAGTCTAGCTCGTAGCTAGAATCCTCCCGACTTATAATCATCCTAGGTTCTAGAACGATTAATAAATACATAGCACAGAATATTATTAATAAAAATTCATTTTATTAATAACTAATTCTTTAAACTTAAATTCTGGACAATCTGATTTTCCTCGGGTTGTCACAGTTCCCTCCTTATAAAAATTCCGTCCTCGGAATTTCTTAAAACCACACTCATACTCATGTCTTCACATTCTCCCCTTCTTCACAGAATTTCGTCCTCAAAATTTTGGCTTACTCTTCTTCTCAACTTCTCTTCAAAGAAGTTCTTATCTTTCAAACATTCACTAACCTTCATAACTTATCAAGAATTATGAAGTAGAATGAATAACGAGGAATATAAGAATTCCTTTAAAATATTTCATACTTTTGTCGAGGGGTCAAATCGACCATGAATACTTACTAGGTTTAACAGCATTTCACCGTAAACCTTTCTATCATGAAAAGTTTACAATCACCAAGAAGGTAAACTACCTCTTCCATACGTAGGCGATCAACCCATCGTATAACCCCATTTTAGGTTATATTTACCTCAGACTTAATCATTAGATTCCGCACCAAAATAATTTTACTTGGCATAACTTCTTCAAAGAAAGCTCGATCTTCTTTTAAACATGACATACCATTTGTCTTAGCCAAATCAAATAGCTTAGACCATACCAATAAATTGGACATCAACTTGAAACATTCGTCTAGTCAAATCAATTGACATCGACTCACAATACATCAAAACGTTTTATGACGTCATGATACTATACTTTTTATAGTACGTTGAGAACTTAGTCAGCTTATGACTTCATCATTATACATCATACCATAGCGTGTTGTTGATCAGAAGATCAAATCCAACACTAGGTTTAATTGCATTAATAACTTCATCCTTTTACCATCTTTGCATCAAATGCATTGATGATATAAAATTCATTTTGATATTTCAAATCAACTTCTGTCTAGCCGAAATAATTAGCATGGTCATATAAAGAATAGTCCTTTTTTTTAAAATCTATTGGTTCTAAAAGTTGAACCAATTCTTTCCTTTTCAAAATGCGCACATAAGCATGATTTCAATAAATTTCAAAATCTAAAAAAGCTAGATGACTTGCAATATCCTTTTTCTCTATCTTCCTTCATTGTCTTACTTGTGACAATACTTAATCTTCTCTAGGACCTTCAATGCTAAGCATACTGAAAATATTTTGTTATTAGTCTAAACATTTCTATACCCTAGTATAGTCCATCAACTTACCACACTGTATGTGTTTAGGAACTTTCCAAAACCATATGTGTTTAAGAACTTATCTTCGCAATATGTAATCCAAGAACAAATCAAGGATTATCCATATGCTTAGGGCTCAGAAACATAGCATATAACTATGAGGCACAAACTTTTCATAAGTATGAGTTTCAAGAACTCGCACCTATCTTATCATTCTCTACCTATCAAGTATATATATAAGAAAAGATTCATCATCCCATCATATACATATTGATAGCGCTACATATTATTCTAATGATTATCACTGTAATAAGCTAAGCGGTTATTACACCAAAGCACAAACCCCTACCCATAACAAAGGTTTATACAACTCATCTATCACATAAGTCCTCAATCGAAATCTTAGAACTTCTTACTTTCTCTTTACTTAATACGAATTTTCTTTAATTCATATGTTATCCTTTACAACTCAATCTGAGTTCTTCTTTCCGTACTAATTCATAGTACCATTCATTTATAGCATTAGCTATAAATCATCTATCGTTTAACAGAACAACTGTTATTACGATTCAATATGATCACGTGGTGATCTTCTTCCTTAATCTTTTAACTCAACGATTTTCTTATCCTTCTCTCTACGATCATAGTCTTAGGTACTCATACCTAAGATTTTTAACCTATCAGCTCTGATACCATAATGTAACGCCTCGAAATTCGGTCTATCTTCACACCCGAATTCCGTACGTCACGATTCCATCTTCTTCCAAACAGACATCATTATATAGCTAAATATAACAACATACATTCTCAAATCCCAGGTTCTATTACCTTATAACCTCGTTCAGTACAAATAAAGATAATTACATTATTCTTTACATCTTACAAGAGTGACTTTTATTCGCCACCAAGGATACATAACAGTTCATTAAACTAATCTATAGTTCAATTAAACTATTCTACATTACAAGTTTTGGCTTGATCTTCACGCTCATTCATATACTGAATGGCACTTTGTTTGGATACCGATCAGCTTGATCTTTACGGGATCCTTAAGTTCTTTCTAACATAGTTCGCTAAAAAATATTTTTATTTAAAGCAAGTGTGAGCATTCAATTGCTCAGCAAGTCATAGCAGTTGAATAAACAACTTCAAGAATTTATACATTCTTTTAAGACTTCAATAACCAAACAAAGGTTACGATGCAGCTTGAACAATATGAATAATCTCGATTCCAATCATTTTAAAACATTAATCACATTCACTATGAAATACTTTCATTCTTCTACCTTTTTCATACACATTCTGTCTGGCTAGAAACATTAGCACAGACTTAACAATAACGATTCGTGTATAAACAAAACATTCTCATATTGAACAGTTCAATCACAGAACAGTTCATCTCATAGAAACACGGAAGTGTTCAAATTGTGGCACTATGCCTCATACATTCTACCACCTTGTAAAAATATCGCACATTTGTACATAGACAAAACTTCTCAAGTTTAATATCTGAGAAGTTTAAGAAACTAACATTCATTTAAAATATGAATGAAGTTAGGAAACTTGCCTTACGCACAACTACAGCTTAAAGTTTACGCTGAACTGCTCATTACAAATCTTATATAACACATAAGGAAATAACACATACACCAATCAGTCATATACTTGACTTACGCATTGGTTTACTTAACTTTACTTCTTAGGGTTCGCGTTCTTGTAATCTAAGTTTATGTGACCCACTTTCTTTACCACTTTACGGCTTCATGACATACGGAGATGTCTTACTCATACGATCATCATCTTTGATGATTTACATTCTTATCTTCTTCTTATAACCTTTCTAGGACTCAGCACACATCGTATCTCTACTAGTAGTCCATATGGTACTCTGAGTGGTTTCCCACAAATAACTAACAAACAAGTTCACATCTTGTCTCCACTGTCTTTCACAGTGAGTTAGATCGGTCGCCAGTTTCGTATATACCTCCGCTATCTGAAGGAATTATTTAGCCCAGCTCCCATATGTCAACCATCAAAGATTACGATTGTACCACAACCTAACTTTATCTTAACCTATTCAAACCATTAAACTATAATGTTCGTTAAGTCAATTTCTTATTCCTTATGGCTTTCTAGCAACTAAATGCCATACCTCAAGATTCATTCTTATCGTCTAAGTCATACAGTCATTTGTATACTCAGAATGATTATTCAACATTAATTCTACGCATTCATAGCGTTAAGTATTTTACGTTACCTTATTCATATCTTACAACGTCCGGTACAATCGACTCAGAACGTCCTCCAAGTTATCATTACTAACTCGACTTCTTTACGTTATACGTCATTGTCTTTAATTCGGTTTCTTCACCGTTCATAGGTCTACTCATTATTCTTCATTACCTTACAGTCAAACCATACATGGTGTGTAGGTTCTATCCGTTTAATATTCGCGTACACTCAACCTTCACATCGGCTAAAGTGTTTAACGCTTACTTTCATTCTAACATTCTCTATCCGACATACCTTCGGACTTTTATTAATCTTGTAATCGTTCGTTACAGCTTTCATGATAATTCATATCTTACTTACTACGTTTATCAACGTCTAAGTCATACAACCCTTGTACACCTAGAACGTTCGTCCTACGCGAATACGATTCACGAGAATTGTTTACATATTTTGCGTTCACGTTGCTCATCTCTTAATCTCTCGTTCAACCTTTACTTAAGGTTTTAATCGCTTCCAATCGCTATCCTTCCCATGAACCCCATGTTCGTTATTCTTTCTTAATGTCGAAGTCATACGGTTTGTTGTATGCTAAGACCGATCGTTCATCGCAACTGCATTGCGTTCACAGCGTCTATACGCTTTACACTTAACTCTCATTACGACATCATAACATCAAAATGTCAAACATCATCCTCGTCACTCAACGTCTAAGGAATCACAATCATAGCAATCCAACACGTTCGTTTTATCGTGACTACGGTCCCCGGATATCGGTTACGTAATCTGCGTTTACATTCTTTGTCTTTTAATCTCGTTCAATCTTTCCATTCAACCTTTACTAAAGGTTTAAATCACTTATTTAAGTGTTACAATACTTGAACTAAATGTTCATTATTCTTTCTTACACATCCCCCAGGAATTGAGCAATTAAACTCTCTTCACTGGGTCTTGCCCTACACTGGCGCTGCGGCGCCGAATCCTTCCTTCTTCTTTGCGCTACGGCGCCACTAAGCAGTACCTGACTGTTGGCGCTGCGGCGCCGCCTCCCAAGGCTTAACTGGCGTTCCGGCGCCAGATATCAAACCTTGAAAAAAATTTCTAAGTCTTTTACATGCTTGAGACGCTTACTTTGTAATCTCATAACTTCTTCGTTATAGCTCGGAATGAGGTCGTTCCAAAGCCATTCTCTTCCTTATCTTACGTACTTCAACTTTCCTAGGACAGAAATTTATTCTGAATTCGTTAATATGCCATTCAATTAGATTAATCTCCATCCTTCGTTCATTTTACGTTATTAACGTTCTTCGTCCGTTCGTCCGTAATTCGGTCATCCAAACTCAGAAATCGTTCGTTCTTGAGTCCACGATTCACGTTTTTACGTTCTCTTACATTCTTATGAAACCCTACACAATCAGGTTCACTTACAAACTTTCTACTTCTTGTTTGTCTTTTACGAAATTTTTGTCATAACTTCGTTATAGCTAAGTTTAATCATTACTACTATTTACTAGAAAAGGGTGTATTTACTAGTAACGAGACATCATTACTTTCAATTTTATTTTCCATTTTTTAGGGTTTCATAGAGCTAGAGAGATTCCATAGCTTTCTACTACTATTTGGCTTCTCTCTCTAGATCTAGTAGCTTGTGAATATTGAAGTTTTACTTTGGTTTTGATTATGGATTTGAACTGAGTTGGAAGTACATTGTGGAGCAGAATTTAATTAGATTTGCAATCTCTATTCTCTTTACCCTCTTTGTTCTCATTGTTTCTTCTCATGCTTGGCTTAAATCCCATAAAGGTTGTTGATTCAGAGATGAACTAACCACCATTATGGGATTCTAATGAAGCTTATTGTTTAGTTCAGTTTCATATGCCTTGTTGTGATGCTTGAATGATTATAGTTGGATTGCCTAACTTGGTTGTGCTTATTGCTTGAATGTTTGATCACCATCTACTCTAATAACTTGTATGGAATTGAAAAAGGAAGTATAAGTTCAAATCTGATCATGTTAGCATATGTTCATGAGATTTACATGTGTTAGATTTCGTGATTAGTAACCCGGATAGACATATACCGGCTTGCCATGTGTAGTCGTTGAAAGAGCTTGCACTTAAATTGATATTACTTGTAATTCACATAGACATATAGTGGGTTAGGTAATATTGATGTTCACATGATTTCTATCTGTTTTATGGATTTTGTGTGATATGGACATGGTGTATTGAAAAATAGTCATGTTTCACTTTCGTGCTCTCGACTAGCAATCCATAGCAATTAATCAAGTTAAACAAGATGTGTATAATCTGGATAAAGCATTAAGTGACATTAGGATCTCGTATCTTTCCAATTTGAATCTCTTCGCTTGTTAATTAGTTATTTTATGTTGATAATTACTTTAGCTTTTAAGTCACCTTTTATCTAATCGTTTAAGCAGCCAGAAATAGCTATAAAGTTGTTGCATGATAGATTAGTAATAATTACATTTCTCCGTGGGAACGATACTTAACTTACTCTATATTACTTGTTGACCGTATATAGTTGCATGTGTTAGTGTCTGTTTTGTTAAACCCGAAACAAGCCAACACTTATATTTTGGAAGGGTAGTATAATTTTGCCACCACAAAAGTTGAGTTGAGGTCGGATAATTTATAGCTTGATCATTGAACTTATTTGAGTTGATTAACTAATAAAGCCGATCTACACAAGCGCATAAAATTAAGAAGCATTAAGATTTATTACCGTTATACTCCCTCCGTTCATAAAAGATTGTAATTTTAGAAGAAAAAATTTATTCCAAAATGTTTGTCGTTTACAACTTTCGAGGAGAATAAATTATTTACTTTCCTATATTACCTCTATCTTCTCTCATTGTTCCATAAAATTCTCTCCCTTGTATTAATAGTTTTCAATTTCCCATAGAGGGGTAGTGATGGAATTTTAAACAAATTTTAATTGTTAAATAATAGTATTAAATGACTTTCTTAATACATGTGCCAAAATCTTAAACGATAATATTTTAAGAACGGAAGTAGTAGGTTGTAATATCGTGCTACATGCACACTTGCACATGCACTACAACATGGACAGACTCAGGATTTAGGAATAGCGGGGGCGAACTTTGGTACAATAATATATTTAATAAAAAATTATAAATAAATAATATAAATTTAACCACTATATATAAGAATTAATTTTTTTTTACCATGAATTCATTAACACAAGAGAATCATCTTTATCATAATTTATATAAAGTGGGTAAATTCATTCTCATAATTAGGGTAAAGGCCAATGAAATATGCAATAGATAATATAAGGATTGCCTGTAAAACTAATGTCAAACTTTATATTTTGAGAGAAAATTAAAGAGTTTTGATTGTATTAAAATAATTAAATACATTTTATTATGGTAAGTAATATTGTATAATATGTTTAAAAAAATCAAAACTACTTGATTTTCTCTAAAAATATAAAGTTGTCAGAGTTGGAGGGCGTGAAAATTTTAATTTATAGGCAATATGTATAAAATTAAATTTTTATTAAATAATATATAAACCGGGGGCTTAAAAACAAAAAAAAAAGTACATTTATGAAGGAAAAAAAAGAAGCTAGTGTGGGCGGTGGCCCCCACTTGACCCACCTGGGTTCCGTCCCTGCACTACAGCATGCTCTTGATCTTTTAATTCAGCATTTACACTGGCCAGCTTTGGACAGACGTATAAAAACGTACACGAGATGAAAGAAAGAGTACGAAGAGCGAGGCCTCAGGCTCTTGGACTTCACAGATGTCTCAAAAATGTTGATATTGTCATTATTGTGATAAAATTTCCATTACTTAACTCTTTTATCGTCTCTCTTCAAATAACCACATTACAAGTATATAAAAGACACCATTGACTCTTGCAGCCACTAGTACCAAGTACAATGAAGTAGCTACATTCGAATCCTCTATGCATGTACAATGACCCTTGAGTGAATTCCTTAAATCATTCATGTACTAATAATGCATGTGAACAAGATACCAAGGACTGCTTTTGATGACTAATTGCGTACTAATATCCTATTTGTGAGTTTTATTTGGGGGAAGGGAAGGGAAAGTTGGGGACTCCATAGCCAACCATTTTGGAAGGAGGCTTAAACTTTCCCTTACCTTCTCCATATATAAAACTCAAAAACAGGCCATAAATGACTCTTTGAAATTTGGTCTTTCTAGAAACACTAAAACAGATTCTATGTAATTTAAACATTATAAAATAAATAATTTAAACCTTATAAAATAAATCATGCAAGGATTGAATTTTCTGAATTTCTCTTTCTTTGAATAATTATTAGCGGGCTCCATCAGCTCTTAAAAGAACGCCAGTAGCATAGCCTTTTACTTGGTCCCATTTATGATACTATGGATGCACATCTAGAAAGGGTGTGGAAATCACCACCTTTTTTTTCAGTTAGTTTTATTTTAAAGACATGATGTCCACCTCCTTCACAGTTTTAACATCTTGTCCAAACAAATTACTATCACCATTATGTTTTGATAAATACATCTCATCCAGACTATAACACTCTCAATTCTCTAGAATTCTAACATTCAGGGTAAAGGATTTTGAATGTTTGAGAACTCGCATCTCTTTAAGAATTATTTTTCTTAACAAAAAGATGGAATCTTGCAATTTCTGGCTTAAAATGAAATGGGTATACTTGTGATTCCCTACTTATTATCTCTTTGCAGATGTTTCACTTGGCATGATAGAGAGTTTCATGTAGCAACTCTTCCTTACAAACCAGAATTCAAGGTCATGCCTGAGGGTTGGGATGGCACTGCTAGGGACCCTGATGAGGTTCATTACGAGATATCAATGAAGGAAGATGAGATGTTATATCAGGAGTTTGTTCATAAGTTTAACTTCAACAAGATAAAGGTAAGCTTAATGTGATTTTTTCTTCTGCTTCAGTTAATCAAAAAACAAAAATGAAAAGTAAATTGAATGAAGTTC